>FIZR01028199.1:0-14769 GCA_900060175.1 Ferrisia virgata | reverse complement strand
GAAGGAAAAATTTTACGCGTGTGTTTTTTTTTTTTTTTTTTTTTTTTTTTCAAACTATGCGGTTCCTTTAATTGATATTTATGTTACTGTTTAAATGATTAAAATTTCCGTAATATATATTTTTCAATCATCGAGAAAAGTTGTTATATTTTCACGATGAGATGTTTTAAACGAGATTTAACTACACACACTTGGCAATTTTTTCATCGAATATTTCATTTGTTTGTTTTTTATTTACTAATTTTGGCACACGTGATAGAGATACCTACCTACTCATCGTATTTTATATAGTCTATCGATACGAAAGGAAATTATTATTACCGATGATTAACGTGCTAGGAAAAAATTATACAGCATGTTTTAGCGATTGTAAAGTCGAAAAATTTAATGGATAACTTTGTAGCCGGCGCTGTCCTTCTTTTTGGTTGGTATTCGAAAATAATTATTCCTCCAAGTTAATCGTTTCCGGTTGACGTAGGTTTTTACGCAATCCACGTTTCGGCTGCGGATCATTAAGCTGGACTCGAGCTGGCTGAAAAGGAATGTCGAATCTCGTCGTTGAAAGAAAATGAGCATATTTAACGAAATTCTCGAATTTATAAACAACATCGGTGATCGGCGTACCTCTACTTGGTCCATACCAATTGCAAAAAGATATCTAGCTTGCGTGTAGGTGTATCTTGGTATACGTCTATGTGCCTAACCTTACCATGTTGAATGAAAAGCAAAACCTCGTAGCATTTATATTTTCTCCAATTCCTAGTACATACATACAACTGTTGTATTGAATGATGAAACTGAAAGGGTGAATTTTCTATGCGTACGTTATTTCGTTTTTTTTTTTCCTTTCTCGCTATTTCGTAGATTTCACGAAATGAAAAGGTCGGGAAAAGTCTTTAAAAAATACATTTGTTGAAAATCTGACCGAGTTGAATATCTTTATAAAGTTTTTTTTCGTATTATTAATGTAACTTTAATTTCGTCGTTTGAAATATTTGACCTTGCGAGGAAGAGGAAAAAAAGGGGTTCTCCTTGTAGTTTCAATTCTTCTGCATGAATGATAATTCATTTTATAAAAATTTCAAATCGTACTCGTGCAATGATTCTAATCTAATTTATTTTGAATTGTCACACGTAGCTTTGATTTTTTTTTTTTTTTGGTATATTAGAACAGAAATTAATGAATTTATCGTCTTCCTCTTTTTCATATCGATTCATTTAGCCAATTTCATTTTACAGGATTTTTCAATCATCTTATAACAAATGTGACTAACTTTTTCCTCAAAATTTCTATGTAAAAGTTGTATTCAGATGATTAAAGTTATAAATCGGTGATGAAAATTGCGTCGTAATGAAAAGAAAATAACCCATATAATTCAGCTTGATTTTTATGAAGTGTTAAATTTGCTTGAATTGTTACTCGAATAATGATTTTGGAGTAAATAGTTGAAACTAAAATCAATTTAGGAAAATAACGCAGACAATGTGAAAATCGAAAAATGGCAAAAATTGTTCGAAATCCATGTTTTTGGGCTGTAAGAGAGTGCAAGGGTTTTGATGTTTGAAAACCTACGACGGACCCATCTAGGATCTACAAGCCCGTAGTCAGGAGGTGCTGGAGAATGTTGAGAATGTTCTAGAGCTGAACTTTCGTCAACATGGAAAATTACGTTTTGATGAGATACTTCAATCTTTGATTAACCCAGTCATTTTAGCATATTTTTGTGCCAAATCTAGAAAAAATTAATGAAAGGCTAATTTTCAGATTATTTGTACAGAATGGTACCTCACACAACATAGTAAAATGTGCACCCCATAACTTGGCCGCTACCCTCACCAAAGGGTGAAAAACAACCACGAAAATTGGTTTTTCGATTGAACCTTCAAAATTTATGGCCTAAGAGGAAAACTTCGTAGAGCAAATAATTTTCTACGTTAAATTTCCTACCAGAAGCTGCTATTTAGTTTTTTTCAAAGGTGCTTTTAGCCCACCCTAGTAAATACTGAAGTGAGTCGTTTTTGACTTTTTTTTTTTAATCGAAAGGTAATGGGGCACATTTGTGGAGCACTGTCAGAAGAACGTGGTAATAATTTCAACCTCCTACCCCTTGAAAAAATTTCAATCCGGTGCTAAAAAGGTTCAAAATTTGAAAAAAAAATGTAAAAAATTCCAAAAAGAAATTTTGAAAAAATTTTTATTAGAAATAGTTTTGGTACGAATGGCTTTACCAGAAACTGACAATTTGGGTGAGTTTCATCTCAATCGGTTACAGGGCGGATTTCACTATCTTATTGTAGCAGAGTCTTTTCATGCAGAATTTCAGCTTTGTAGATCAAATTTGGTAGTAGATTTGATAGGTGACGAGCGAACTTGAAAATTGGCCGAAATTGACCAAAAAGCCAGCTTTTCGAGACTTTAAAATGGTGTGAAAAGGCTGTAAAGCTGAAACGTTTCAAATTACAGGTGAATTTGGAGTGGAAATATATGAAGGAAAGACTCGAAAAACAGAAAAATCTCCCCAAAAAGCTAATTTTTGGGAGTGCGACTGTGACAGGATGCTAGGTGGCTGAAAAGTACACTTGATCTGCTTGCCAAATTTCATCGCTCCAGCTTAATCTGGAGAATTAGGACAAATCATAATTAATGGCAAAACATGTCCAAAAAATCTACTTTTTTGAAATTGTGCGGGAGTGCAAAAAAGCTGAAATGTTGAAACTTTTAGAAGACAAATCAAGGATATTCACTAAATTTTCAAGCTGAATTCAGTTTCCTACATCAATTTGGGGAGTGGTTTGGCGACGCAACAGACAAATCTGGAAATTGATGAAGGGCTATAAAAAAAAAACCAGGTAAGTTAATTGGGGGCGACATATTAAAGGGTAAACTCGACCGAAAAAAAGCATCGTAATGGGTTGTTTTTGACATTGATTATCCCCAAGTATAAAGGAGTGAAATTAAAAAAAATGAGCTCTGGGATGTTTTTTCTTGAGCAGTGGTAGGGGTAGAGGTACATGTTGGAATAAATATCTTAAACCCCAGAAAGACATCTTGAGCACAGCTACTAAATCGACTTATCAAATTTTACCTCCCCCCCTCCCAGATCAAGTCGGAAGGGAGATATGCGTGGAACTAATTCGAAAAATGAGAGAAATCTAGTACGAAACTACTTTTTCAAGGCTGTGAGGTGGTGCAATAGGGTTGACGAGCTGAGACCCTCAGAAAGCACATCAGGAACCTCTCCTGAATCTTGGAAGTTCTCTTGAAGGCTTTTGTTGATGGGCGTCCACAGGTTTTCGACATTTCTACCCATACTAAATTTACATACCAAAGTTCAATCTCTCCTACTTCAATTTCAAGGAGAAATATGGGTTGAAGAGCTTTTTATTAAGGTCAAAAGCTGGGAAAAGTTCAATATTTCCTTTCTTAATTGAACTAGGGGGCTAATTTTTGGATATGTTATGCAACTTTTGATTCTCCAGCGATTGGCTTAAAAAGAACAATTTTTGGAATTTTAGATTTTTTTACTGCCCCTCCTCTTTCCCGAATTTGGGCATAACTGCATTTTGACCCAAAGTCGTCTCCACTAATGTATGTTAAGTCTGCCATCAATATAAACCTGTTTCTGAAATTTGACTGATTTTGGCCGATACTGAACTGAGCAAATGATTTATAGTTTTGGAGGAAAACATAAATAAACATGGCCAAAAATGGTCTCAATGGTCTTCTAGGACCCCAAAATGGGTTTCGTTGGTAAACCTTCACACATACGTCGGTCGTTAGTTCGTATTAATCTTGTTTCCATCTACTACATGAGTATGACATGGAAAATCTGGCTGAAAACAGCAAAATCTTGCAAAAAAACACATTTCCAAACCTGCGATGAGGTTGTAAAGGCGAGACGCTAAATTTCAAGCTCTCAGCTTAATTTGGAGGTGAAGTGGACGTCGGATAATTTTTTTTCAAGGCTAAAAAGCGAGGAAAAGTCTATATCTTTCATCTTAATTTTTCTAGGAGGCTGATTTTTAGATGTGTGGTGCAGCTTTGGATACTTCATCGATTAACTTATGAATGAGCAATTTCTGCAGCTCTTGCCCTTGAGTATCCCCTCCTCTCCATTTTAAACATTACTGAATTTTAATTTTTGGTTATCTCCACTCTGGTACATTTAATCTGCTGCTACTGACCGAATTTCAGCAATTTTGATCGGTATCGAGCTAGTTTTCGATTAAAAAAAATAATGAAGATACGATATGCGTATAAAAATTGTCTCTTTGAACTGCCAGGACACTGAAACTGATTTTGTTGATTTCTCTTCCTCCCCTCTCTCCTCCATCATAGATCGGTAAACCGTGCCAACCTACTTTTCTTTGACCATTATGACGGTGTAAATCAGGCTGAAAACTGCGTACTTTTCATTGATCAGATTTTCTCTATAGTACGTAAAAATGAGAACTTGAAAAAAAGCATTGCTTTGCGATACTTTTTTCCTAATCAGCATCACGGGTAGGAAGGGTTCCATGGGGCTAAAAAGTTGAGACCCCCAAAAGGCACATCTAGGGTCCCTACTAAATGTACGTACCTAATTTCAACTACCTAGCTCAATTTGGAGGGGAGTTATGCGAAGAACAAACGCAAAAAAGTAAGAAAAAACCACATTTTCCGGACTGTGAGGAGGTGTAATGAGGCTGAAAAATTGAGACCTTCAAAAGGCACATCTAGGATTCCCCTCCCCCTCCAAATGTACATACCTAATTTCAAGTTCATAGCTCAATTTGGAGGGGAGTTATGCGAGAAACAAACTCAAAAAATAAGAAGAATGAGAAAAATCAATCAAAAAACCAGTTTTTGGGGCTGTGAGGGGGTGCAATTGAGCTGAAAAGTTGAAACTTTCAAAAGGCATATTTACGGTCCCAACTAAATGTACCCTCCTAGTTCAATTTGATAGGAAGATAGGGGAGAAACAGCCCTGTTTCAAGGTCAAAAATGAGAAAAACCCTATATCTACCCTTCTAATTGACTTAGGAGGTTGATTTTTGGATTATGTTATACAACTTTTGATTCTCTATCAGTTGTCTTAAAAAGGGGAAATTTTTGCGTTTTTGACCCCTCCGCACTCCCTCCTCCAAATTGAGGTATAACTGAATTTTTACCCAAGTTCATCCCCACTCATATATATCTAATTCGCCGCCAAACTGAGCCGGCAATTTTGTCCATATCGAGAGGAGTTAATTATTTTTATTTTCGAAGAAAAAAATAAAAATAAATATCTGACATGGCTAGAAATCGCCTCAATGGTCTTCTAGGACCCCAAAGTTTGAGTAAAGTTAAACTCTCGTGGTCAGAAAATATCATCAGAGATACTACAAATATGTTTAAAATCAAAAGGGATGAAACATTATTGAAAAAAAATCTTTACCAAACGTTTATCTGTGTATTTAGTTACATCCAAGAAGGGTATATTGAAAGGCATAACTACCAGAAAATACAAGTGGGGTAAACTATTACGAGACAAATCTTTATTTTGTAATTTTGTACAGATTCGAGCAGAGGATTGTGGTCTGCTACATGTTTGAAAAATTATTTACAAATAAAAAAGTACGTAGAATGATGTTCGAGGTACTCGATTACAGCTATTTTAATGTAAATACGTTCGTTTTGTTTATTAAAAGATATCTGTTGTAATTTTAAATATCAATTTTTCAAATCAGTACGATTCCACATTTGATAACAATTTATGGTCGTTAATGGTTTATAATTTTGAATAAATGTACATACTTAGTTAGGTAGGTTTGTCCATATCCATATACCGTGCTTGGTTCGATTACGTAATACGCGTTATATTTTTAGAATTTCCGATACAAAAACCCTGAGTCGTAATAGATAAAACCGAAATTCAATACCGGTAATCAACAATGGGGTCTTAATTTCGCTTTTGTATTCCTACAATACGAGTTTCCGTCTCGACTTTAGTTACACTTTTTTTTTTCTCTGTTCATCTTCAGTGCGTCGGTGTATTGTTTTAATAGTATGTACGTCGATAGTAAAATAAAGCGCCTATTGTACTCGATTCTTTATGCATGTATTAAATGAAATAATAATAATAATAAGTGGAAAACTATCTCAATCTCAAGTTGATAGTTACAGGTCTGGGTATGTCTATGTCTATGTGTGTGTGTGTGTGTAGGTATAGAGTACGGTAGTAGTAACTCGAAAGTGTTTGGTTGTTGGAAAAATTCAACATGTGGTTAACTTTTGGCATATGCATACCACTTACTATATAGCGTGTGCTTTTTCAATTGCTTGATCGATTGGTACATCGAACAGCGGTGAGTTTCCTTATTAGCCTTGACACAGTTGTATATAAATTAGAGGATGCAGTATTTTTTAAAATGATAAAAGATCAAGGGCAAGTTCATCCAGAGCTTTTTTAGCTCCACTGTTATAGAACTACATAATATGCTGTGGTAGTATTATGCGTTCGTTCTATGATCTGTATTTCATGTTCATCTACTCGTATACATATCTACGCTACACTTACAGTGTATATTTAAGTAGGTACTTTATTCGTTCGTGTTGTGTGTGTGTGTGTGTGCAGTATTTAACGATATAGTCTTGTATATGTAGTAGGTAGAACTAAATACTACAACAGCGTGTCATCTGTATTTGGTTGCTTGTGGCGTGTGTTGTATGATTCGTGTAATATGTATTTTGTTTTTTTTTTTACGTGCGTACGATGCCATTTAACTTTTATTTATACGTATTATACGCATGTATATGTATATTTCAGTTCATTAATGTAATTAGAGCGTTGATAGTGAGCTGCTTGTATTGCGGCGAATGGTATTTAAATTCTAGTTTTATATACGCGTTTTAAATAATACGACGAATTGAAATATATGATAGGATGTGTTTAAGTTGAAGAAATATTGGTCCGTGGTCTCTGAAATCATAAAGAATTTAATTTTGAACATTTTTAGCCTGATTTTCTGGTCATATTATCGACGAAAACCAGGCTATTGCAGCCTATCAACCAACACCGCTGATGGTGGAGGGGGGGGGATGCCAACAAAATCCGTTTTGGTGTCCTAGAAGACTATTAAGACAATTTTTGATCATGTGAAATATTTTCAAAAACACAAAAATTGTTCTTTTTTGAGTCAATCGATAAAGAATCTAAAGTTGTATAACATATTCAAAAATCAACCTCCTAGGTCAATTAGAAGGGAAGAAATGAAGGTTTTTCCCCTTTTTGACCTTGAAAAAGAGCAGTTCGTTCCCTCACCGAATTGAGTCAGGAAGTTGAAATTTGGTGTATGGACTTGGTAGAAGCTGTAGATGTGCCGTTTGTAGGTTTCAATTTTTCAGCTTCATTGCACCCCCTCACTGTCCCAAAAATGTGATTTTTTAGTCAAGTTTTCTCATTTTTTGAGTTTTTTGAGTTTGTTCCTCATACAATTCTTTTCCAAACAAAGCTAGGAAGCTGAAATTTGGTATGTATAATTAGTAGAGACCATAAATGTGCCGTTTGGGATCTTGACTTCTCAGCCCCATTACATCCCTCTCATAGTTCCAAATATATGGGTATTTGGTCAGGTTTTCTCGTTTTTTGAGTTTGTTGAGTTTCTTCCTCGCATAACTATCCGAAATTAGGTATGTACATTTAGTAGGCGTACCCTACATGTGCCTTTTTGAGGGCTTCAACTTTTCAGCCTCATTGCACTGCCTCACAGCCCCAAAAATGCGGTTTTTATGAATTTGTTCCTCGCATAACTCCCCTTCAAATTGGGCTAGGAACTTGAAATTAGGTATATACATTCAGTAGGCAGCCTTAGATGTGCCTTTCGGAGCTCTCGAATTTTCAGTCCAATTGTACTCCCTGACAGCTCGAAAAATTCGGGGATTTTGAGCTTGTTCCTCGCATAACTCCTCTGTAAATTAGGCTAGAAAGTTGAAATTAAGTATGTACAGTTAATAGGGGCCCTAGGTGTGTTTTTTGGGGATTTAGACTTTTTAGCTCCATTGAACCCTTCCTACCCTCAATTCTCATGATTGAAATATGTCACGAAAGTTAGGTTAGAAAAGTATCGCGAAACGACGCTTTTTTTTCATATTTCAAGTTTTAATAATTTGAAATGTTGTTTTTTTTTTAATGTGCACTGTTGACATCATCAACGATTATTTGAAAAATAATTGGAATTATCGTTTGTTGAAGTTCGCTAGAAAAATGGTTAAAAAGCTCATTAAATTATAACGTACTTAAATGTCGACCGAATATGTCTTTTTTAAGACTGCGAAGGGACAAGAAGAGAACAAACAGTCATAATAATAAGAGAGCATTTGAAGACCTTATACACCTTTGTGACAAATTTTATTATTTTATACTAGGAGTAGAAATGAGTAAGATTGTGCAGTAAAGGGCTTGAAATATTTATAATCCATGTTTTTTTTTTTCAAATACTTTCTTGACGGAAATTGAAAATTTGAATTGGGCTCGAAAAATGCTGTCGGTATGCCTGTTCTTATTCGCAAAGGGACAAAATTTGGAAAAATAGTCATTTCATATTTTTATCAAGCTGAAATATATACTTACTTTTTTAATTTTACATAATCACAACGTGATAGAAAAATTCCGAAAATATATTTGAATTTAGCACAAAAATTACATTTAAAATCATGTGTTTTTTCCTCAAGATCATAACTTGTTGGAGAAATTTTTAAGATTTATTCGGATTCAGCGTGAAAAAAAGAATCTTTGAAGCTTTGAGGCATAGAAAAAAAGTTTTATTTTGTTAATTATTGGATTTTGCCAAGGTTAATTTTTAACCGTTTTTCCGTGATTATTAACGAGTTTCTTTCACTTGCGGTTCATTATAGTCAAATTTTTACCCATTTTTGTCAAATGTTATCCAATTTTTTATAATTTTTAACGTTTTTTTATGGTTTTTGTTCAATTTTTTGCATTTTTTACGTTTTTTTTTAATTCAAGGTTAAATTTTACCTATTTTTAAACTTTTATGTCAATTTTTTAATCAATTTTGAATGATTTTCAGCGGATTTTTTTTCATATTTTTGGTCGATTTTTATCCATTTTTCAACATTTTTTCGTGGTGTTGTGGTCGATTTATTGAAATTTCCATTCATTTTTGTCAATTTTTTATCCAACTCTTGACGATTTTCATCGATTGTTTTTGTAATGTTAGTCATATTTTCACTAATTTTTTAACATTTTTCCCATTTTTTACCAAATTATTGATGATTTTTATTTTTTTTTTCATGCTTTAGTTCAATTTTCACCCATTTTTCATTAACTTATCATGATTATTGATCAATTTTTCCCTTTTTTTGCCAATTTTTTATCCAATTTTCAATAATTTTTAATAATTTTTTCATAATTTAGGCTAATTTTTACTTATTTTTAAAATTATATCATAATTTTTTATTAATTTTTTGCATTTTTTACCCATTTTAATCAAATTTTTACCCAATTTTCTATACTTTTCAAAGATTTGTTTTTCATGATTTCCGTTGATTTTCACCCATTTTTTAATATCTTTTCGTAATTTTTGATCAATATTTTGAACTTTTGGCGATTTTTTTCAATTTTTGATCAATTTTTCGCATTTTTTGCCCGTTTTAGTAAATTTTTTATCCTATTTAATAAAATTTTTACCCAACAATCGATGATTTTCAACGATTTTTTTCATAATTTAGAGTAATTTTCTGCAAAGTTTTCCAATTATTAATGTTTTTAACATTTTTTTTTAAATTGTAGTGCAATTTTTATCCATTTTCCAACAATTTTTCGTGGTTTTTTAATCAATTTTTTGCACTTTTTATCCCTTTTTGGTGAATTTTTTACCGACTTTTCCAGGTTTCTTAACAAAATTAAGGTTGACTTTTACCTACTTTTCAATATTTTTTCATAATTTTGAATGAATTCTCTGAACTTTTGATCCATTTTTATTGAATTTTTGCTTAATTTCGATGATTTTTCACAATTTTTGCCTATTGCAGGTCAAATTTTACTTCTTTTTCAACACTTTTTCATGATTTTCTATCAATTTTCGACAGTTTTTAGCCGTTTTTATTAAATTTTTACCCAATTTTCGGTGATTTTTAACGACTATTTTCATATGTAGGTCAGTTTTCATCCGTTTTTCAACATTTTTCCTTAATTTTTGAAGATTTTTTTACACTTTTTACCCAATTTTATGCATTTTTTCGTGATTTTTTTTTGATTTTTTGCTCTTTTTATCCATGTTGGTAAATTTTTACCCAGTTTTCGATGATTTTCAACGTTATTTTTCATAATTTTTTTTAATTTTTAACCATTATCTTCAAATGTTTACAAAATTTTCGGCAATTTTTAACGATTTTTTCATGATTTTGTTCAATTTTTACTCATTTTTCAACTTTTTTTTGTGTGATTTTTGGTAATTTTCTTCAATTTCTACAACCTTTAACGTTTCTTTCTTATGTTTTTGATTAATTTTATTTTTTCTTCAATTTTGGTAGGTTTTCTGTGCTTTTAATGCATTTTTTGTCAATTATTTTATCCTACAAAAATCGTAATCAGGAGTAGAGACCATTTCTGAGAAAAAAAACGCTCCTTGATTCGTTTAAACGAAAAATTACGTTTTTTTGAAAATTGTCCTACTTTTGGATCCCATATAGGTCCCTTGAAATAGACCTTAAGCAGCTAAAATTTTCCATTGAGATGTTGAAGCCAGTTCAAAATTATATAAAAGAAAAAACAGCTAAAAATTTAATTTTTTTGGAACTTCAAAAAAATCCTAGGAGACTCAGAAGCTGGAACCGTAAGAATACACGTCTACCATATCAAACATATTTTTTGATCAATTTGGATGGAAATTGGGCTGTGAAAATCATGAAAAGATTTTTAGTACTCGACTTTTCTGATATTGCAAAACAATATGGAGAACCTACATTTAGTGTTAAATTTTTCTATTTTATTCGGTTGTTAAAAAATTCGAAAAGTTTATCGAATTGAAGAAAACGAGCTAGTCTGGTCTCTGATACTGATTCCAAAGTGACCTACAACTACACGCTTTTCATAAGAAAATGCGACGCCAATTGGGGGGCTAATGCGAAGGCGGTCTGGTATGCATATTGTCTTCAATTGAAAGTAATTTTAATAAAGTGCCACGAATTAGCCAAGAGTTGACAATGTTATTAATTTTTAATTTGGTATCTGTTTGCGGTTATTATATTTATTGAATGGTGATGGTAATGGCGCTGGCGCCGGGGCCGAGTCCACGATACGAACCAACAACCACACGATAACGAAAAGCAGATAGAAGCAAAAAAAAAAAAAAAAAATACCAAACAACGTGGTAATTTTAATTATCATCGTATTCGAAGTTGAAAAACAAAAAAGCGTTATTATACGCGCTTCGTTTCATAATGATGACGATGTCGACGACGACGACGACAACGTTGAAATCGGTGTGTTTTTAAAACGCTTCATTTAAGCTGATTTACTCCCCCCTCCTCCTCCTCGTTTCTTTCTCTCTTCTACTTCTACCCTATTCTTTTAAGAGACTTTAAAGTTATGTATGTGTTGTGTAAAAGTACTTATTCGAGACTCGTATATAATAAAAGAGGAAGAGGTAGTGTGACAGAAGTAATCGTTGTGGAGAATTTGAAAAAAATAGAGAAAATACTGATATGAAAAATTTTCATCAGCACGTGAATAGGTTTGACCAAGTGGAAAATAATTATTTTATCAGGATTTTCGTTAAAAGTTGAAAAAAAGTTCAATTTTTCACTAATATTAAACTTTTTTCCCTTCTGTTGTTGTTGTTTTGCTCGACTATACTTATTACTATAAGAGAAGTTAGACGTTGCGTTTTGTTTTTTAACGATAAACAAACGGAAAAGTTGTCCGAATATTATATAATATTTTTTTTTTGCTGAATGTCGAGTGTATGCTGGGTGCTGAAATCTTAATCTCGCTTCTTCTTTTTTTTTTTTTTTTTTTTTTTTTTTTTTTTACTACAGTGGCGCTAATGATGTTAATAATTACTTAAGGTTTGAACAACGGTACATGCGAAAGTTTTTCAAGCCTGCTGCATGTTTAGTTGCCTGTTGTATGTCTATGTGTAGCTGGCTATACCCGCAGTAGCGTAGTCGAGCTTTTGATGAAATACGCGTACGAACTCGAAAAAGCTTAGGTTTTGAGTAATTTTTTCGCCATATTTAATTCTCGAAGCGTCACGAATGGGCTTAAAACTTTCGTCGAAATTGGCTTACACTACGGAATTACTAATGTAAGGCCTTTGATGACTTTGTTTCAACGGTAGACTATACATAGCGAGTTCTATATGCATCGTAATATGGGTCGAACTGAAGGGGTGGGGGTGGAGATTTCAGATAAATTTTCTACGATGTGTTTGTTGTTTAGTTAGAGTAGTGTGTAAATAGTGGTGGCCTGATGGATGGGTCGATTGGAGGGAGATGGGTGTATGAAAGATTGATGCAGAAACAGCATTTGAAAATTTGGGTACGAGTTGAGTACTAACACTTTTGAAGGCTTGGCGGAGGAGGATGAGTTATTTTAAAAAACGAACCTTTGAAATGTGCTGAATGGACCGATCGAAAGGCTTCTAATGAACTTATTGTTAGTTTGAATTTCGTTCCATTCCTCCAGTCCCTCCCCATACAGAAATTGACATCTAGAATTTCTGAGCATTGTGATTTTCTTTTTAAAAGATTTTTACGTCCATTGTTTAAAAGGGGTCGGAAGGGTTAGGACTTAAATTTGGCGTTGGAGGTTAAATTCTTTCATTAAGAGAAGAATTTGTTGCTTGACTGTAAAGGAATCATCTGAAATGATGTGTATGTTTTCTGGGGTGTTTGAGGTTTGTTTTTTTTTTTGTTTCATTTGGGGCAGAGGAACAGGAGGTGTTGGGTGGTAATGGGCTCGGAGTTGCAAATTGACACATAGGTTTGGGAGCTCGTAGATATAGATGAAATCACTGATAAGAACTCGTAAAAAAAAATTTGAGTGACTTTGAAATTCCCAAAAATACCTATAAGCGATTTCCCAACTTCAGCTAATCTATTTTCAACTTGCTTTACGTTGTAAAAAACATTGAAATTTTTTTTATAGTTTTGTAAAAAAGTAAGTAGTGGTTTTTTAAAAAAAAGTATCGAAAACCAGTTCCAGGAAGAGCTAAATCAGAACATCAAAAATTTAATATTTAAAAAAATTTTGGGATATAAAAGCAAGTTTGTGGAGCTTTAAAAATGAATCATTTTGAATTGAAAAATTTTTCTTTTACCTATCAAGATGCAGGCGGTTCAACTTCAGAATAATCAACAACAACCCCCCCCCCCCTTCCACCCAACAAGTTGATGGTTTAACACATCTTCTGTGTTATGTAAAAAATAAGTGATACGACGAAAAATAATCAGCAGAGTAGGGATGGCTCAACTTTAGAAAAAGCAGTGACCTCCCCTTACTTATGGTAATGGTTGCAAGCTGCTAAATCGGTTTCCAAAATTTAAAATTGAAAATAAAGACAAATCGAAACATACTCTTTATATTTGATTTTTTTTAACAAATAACACATTTTGTCCTTTTTGGAACATTCTGTACGCAAGCCAGCAATTTTTTTTTTGCTTTTGTTGAGAACGCTTTTCGGCCAAATATCCATACTGTGTATGAGTGGGGATGACTCCTAGTATTGCTTAAAATTTGTAGAGGTAGAGAAGAAAGAGTAATAGGTAACTATGTATGTTGAATATCTAAAAATCAGCTCCCTATATTAATTAGAGTGAGAGATTTGAAAGTTTTTCGGCATTTTGACCTTGTAAAAAGTCGGTTTTTCGCCAGTTGAAACCTTCCAGTCATGAGAAAGTGGTTTTTATTAGGTTAAGTTAGTCGAGGTTTGCTTTTTCCGCCATTTTTCAAATTAGTTACTCGCCTAGTCCCTCCCCTCGAGATTGACTCAGGAAGCTGAATTCTGATGTTTAGATTAAGCTTTTTTTAATTTTATTGCCCCTCCTCAAGATTCAAAAAAGTGGTGTTTTGGGTGGCGTTTGTTTTTTTTTTCGTGTAGAGTTCAGTGATAGCCCTCTCCCCCCGCAGATTGAGCCAGAATGCTGAAATCCAGCACGTGAATTTGATAAGGATTGTTGGTGCTTCTTTTCGGTTTTTAGTTCATAATATTCTCATTATTTTAATATTTCCTGAACAATTAAGCTAATTACGATGTTTGTTTTTTTAATTGTACCAAATTTTACCGAAGATATAGAACTGAAATTTTTTATGATTTTTTAGATCGGATTTTTTTTTTCATTTTCTCTTTATTCGATGAGAAGTATAAAATTTAAAGAATTTAATATAAGTCCCGGCTGAAAAAGGCTCATATTTTTTTACTCGAGATTCTTAAAGGAGTTGAAAATAGTTCTGCTGCGAATTTCAAATTCTAAAATTCGTAATAAATTATTTACAATGTAGTTGAATTTGTTACGTAGGCCTAAGGTATCACGATTTAATTTTAATTTTCTGTCGTTTAACTCGAGTCGTAGGTATCAATAAATTATTACTTTTTGAAAAGATGAAAGCAGTTTTTTTTCGCATTTATACATATATTTCTTACAAACATGGAAAGAAAATTTTTTATATTGAGAATAAAAATGTCGATTTTTGACATTCCTTATCCTTTAAATTCTTTTTTCTCTCATGTTGCAGTTTTTTTTTTTTTTTTTTTTTTTTTTTTTTTTTTTTTTTTTTTTTTTTT
>FIZR01028197.1:0-24001 GCA_900060175.1 Ferrisia virgata | reverse complement strand
AAAAACCACATATTTGGGGCTGTGAGGGGGGGGGGGTAATGGAGCTGAAAAGGTAAAACCCTCAAAAGGCACATCTAGGATCTCTACTAAATGCACATACTTAATCTTAACTTCCTGGCTTAATTTAGAAAGGAGTTATGCGAGGAACAAATTCAAAAAATAAGAAAAAACGACCACAAAGCCACATATTTGGGGCTGTGAAGGGGAAAAACGAGAGTGAAAAGCTGAAATCTCTAAAAGGCACATCTAGGCTCCCTATCGAATGTACATGCCTAATTTTAATTTCCTAGCTCAATTAAGAGGAGAGTTATACGAAGAACAAACACTTTATTGGGGCTATGAAGAGGGGCAATGTAACTAAATGTAACCTCCAAAAGGCATATCTAGGGCCCCAGCTGAATGTGCATACCGAATTTCAACTTCTTAGCTCAATTTGGTAAGGAGATAGGGGAGGAATAGCCATTTTTCAAGGTTAAAAAGGAACCCCCTCCCCATATCTCCCCTCTTAATTGACTTATGAGGTTGATTTTTGGATACGTTATACAACTTTTGAGTCTTCATCAATTAGCTTAAAAAAGGGCAGTTTTTACGTTTTTGAGTAATCAGCACCCCCCCCCCTCCACCAAATTGGGGCGTAACTAAATTTTGACCCAAGTTCATTCCCACTCATGCATATCTAATCCGCTGCCAAACTGAGCCAATTGACCGAATTGGAGCAATTTTGATCAGTATTGAACGAAGTATATGATTTTAATGTGTGGGGAGAGGGGAGAAAATAAAATAAAGATGAGTTATGCGGAGAACAAACTTAGAAAATGAGAAAAATTGGAAAAACCTATCAAAAAACCACTTTTTTGGGGCTATGAGGAGGGGAAATGTAACTAAATGTAACCCCCAAAAGGACATGTAGGGCCTCAACTGAATGTGCATACCAAATTTCAACTTCTTAGCTCAATTTGGTAGGGAGATAGGGGAGGAATAGCTTTTTTCAAGGTCAAAAAGGAACCCCCCCTCCATATCTTCCCTCTTAATTGACTTATGAGGTTGATTTTTGGATGCGTTTTACAACTTTTGAGTCTTCATCGATTAGTTTAAAAAGGGCAGTTTTTATGTTTTTGAGTAATCAGCGCCCCCTCCACCAAATTGAGGCGTAACTAAATTTTGACCCAAGTTCATTCCCACTCATACATATCTAATCCGCCGCCAAACTGAGCAAATTGACCGAATTGGAGCAA
The DNA here is from genome assembly GCA_900060175.1 of Ferrisia virgata. NCBI lineage: Eukaryota > Metazoa > Arthropoda > Insecta > Hemiptera > Pseudococcidae > Ferrisia > Ferrisia virgata. Next base: position 22,766 of record FIZR01028197.1, on the reverse strand, counting down.
TTTTGATCAGTATTGAACGGAGTAGACGATTTTAATGTTTGAAGGGGGGGGGGGAGAGAAAATAAAATAAAGATGAATATCGGACATGGCTGAAAATTGTCTTAATCAAGTTTCCTATATTTATACCGAATCTTGTGGTATCTGTGATGATGGTTACTTACTTTTATGCTTATTCCTGTTTCAAAAATTAGTAAATTTTTCGTTTAAAGATTTGCCCAGCCGGGCAACAAACAATGATATGAAATGAGAGATAATTTCTGACCAGTTTAAAAATGGTGAGAGGAGTCGAAATGATATTACGAAATTGTAATGAGAAAAGTTCCATTTTTTGTTGACGACAAATACCAGTCATGTTATCGAATGAAATGCGAGAGACGTTAATAAATTTGCCTGCTCGTAAAAAGTAAGGGGCCAGTTTGGGTAATACGATACTTTGGGTAGTTCTTCAGTTCCTGCATTTGGTTGAAGCTTACGTTTCAACGGCGCGGAATATACCGCTGGGAAGCTTTCACCTTGAGATGAACTTTCGTTTTGACGTAAAAGCACATGGCAGAGGAGAAAGAAGGGCGTGGGCGGAAAGGTTCACCTTAGATATCTATGCAGAAAGACTCGCGATGAAAATAGGTATATATGTACGTTGTGTGTGTGTGTGTGTGTGTAATATTTCAGAAATACGTTTCGCAACATTTCCAACCTGCCCTTCCTCCCTTCGCCGCTTTATCTCTTTTCAGCGTACCTTGGCAGTCACCCTTTGAGTGAAATAGAAGAAAGTGCGGAACCTGACGAAGGAACGAACCAGGGAAAAGATGAAGTACAACTGCGCACATAAAATTTCGAGGGAAAGTGCTGCAAGTTTTCCCTTTTTATTTTCCCCCTTAATTTTATACGGTGACGGAGGTAGTAGTAGGTATTTGTGTTGGTAGATGAGATGATAGGTATATTGGAATTGGTGGGCGATGTCCAAAATACTGAGGTAGGTAAAAAAGATACCGTCGAATTCGCCAGGGCTTTTTTTTACTGCCTCTTCGCGGTACCATGGGCGGCAGTGAAAGCGAGTGAAGAAGGATAGGCCTTTGTATCCGCATGCTTTTTTTTTTTTTTCTCATCCGCTCTTCGCCGGTAAACGTAAAGGTACAGAGAGAGCGAAAGTTGTATGGATATAAATTGGTAAGTGTGCTAGTAGGGTAGAAACGCGAACACACGCACACGTATACAGGATTGGCTCAAAAGGCCACCGTACCACGTGTGAGAAGCAAAGGGTGGAGAATTGATGCCGCAATGCGGTACTCGTCCGGAATAGAATGTACCAACTCGAGAAGCTGCAGTCAGTAGCAGTGAAAGGGGCTGCGGTGTTTCTATGTCAGTAGGATGAGTTCGGATGTTGCGCAATATTACGCAACGTTGCGCGCTTCTAGCTCGAAGAACGGCCCCTTTTTTCGGCCTATAATTTTGGGCGGTTTCCCGACGAATTGCCCGCCTATAATAAGGTACCCCGCTGCGATGTAGCTGTGCCAGTATTTCGGCAAAGTGTACGGGTATTTTTTTTTTGGCTCGGATGCGAGCTGGTTGAGAATTTTTCGGCTGGGAACTTTGTCGCATCGAATGAGTGACTAAGCATGGGCAAAATGAATGAGTTCGAATTGAATATTAATTTATGAGTGATTTTTATAGGAAAATTTGCCCCATTTGAATTAATGTTGAAAATTGAATAAAACAATTTAATAGCAGGTGTGATTTTCTCATAGAGGAAAAAAATTCATTCGTTTGGGCGCTGGAAATTACGATATTATTATACGTACACACATCCATAATACGAATGTAAAAGTATCCCACCTACTGTAGAGTTGTAAAGGGCGGGTATTTATCGTGCTTAAGTATTTAATTGGTATCGTAAATTTGCAGAAAGTGTAAATTTTTTTTTTCTCTTTCTCTCACTTTCCCGTTTTTATCTCTCCAAAAGCTCAACGCTCTTCGTCTTACAAACGTTGTAATCGGATAGTTATTGTTATATCTTTTACCGCAAAGTTTACGATAAAACTCTCCTCGGAGTTGTGTCGTCGTAAAAAGGCCGCGCGTATCTGTCTTTTTTAGAGGTTTTATCACTCGGCTACGTGTTTAACGTTGCTTCTACTTCGCCCTTTTTCTACCAAAATGCCGGGTAATTGGTGATGAGGACGACGAGAGAAGATCCAAAAAGGGAAGTAAAATCGGCGTGTTTTTCCACCTCTCTCGTTGCCAAATGTGTGCTGGCTTTTTTTTCTTCTAAAAAGAGCTAGACTAAGAAGGGTGCTGGTCGAGAGGCGACGTTACGGGTAATACTATCCAATGTGTAATAATTTTAGCTTAACGGTGTTATTAGAACGTATCGAGGTCGTTGGGTGCGCTCGTTAGCGAAGTAAAAAAATTAGGATTACAAGAGATTTTTTTTTTTTTCTTCACCCATTTGGCTTGGCTGGTGGATGTGCCTGTGTGTACGACAATGTAAGGTGTTCTGTTTTGTTCTGACTTGTGATGATGACGATAAAGGGTAGTTAGAGAGATGGTGTATGTATTTACTAGATGCAATTATGCGTGTACCATTGGTATGTAATGGGTTACTAAAGAGGTTTTCAAATGTTGGTTACAGGGTAAGTAAGTAAGGAAGAAAGAGAGCTACGAGAGTGCGTTGAGAATGAAAAGGGTGCTGGTTTTCAGTTAGGTTCGAAGAGTTGAATTGAGTACCTGGGTAGGTTTTTTTTCTGTATTATTAATTTTTGTTGATGACGATGAGTCATCGATGTCATTTATTTGAAGTTTTTTTTATGAAGTATTATTTTAATTATGTGTGTGTATGGGTGTTTGCAAGCCATTGCGCAGGATCAGTCCAAGTACAGTGTTTGAAAGTCGAATTACAATTTTCAGTGTTCGCAAATTTCAGAATTTGATATTGCGCGGAAAAAATATTTGTACATGTGCCCGAGCGAAGCAATGGCGAAAAATTTGGAAAAAATTGTATTTTTGATAATCAAAAGCTACATTTTTACTTTTCAGAAATACTCGAGTAATTTTTATGCAATTTTTTTGCATTTAATAGGACAATTTTCTCGAAAAATACACATTTTTTTCGTCCATGCGAGAGATTTTGACTTCCCTTCCCTCTTCAGCACGGGGCTGAAAATATTTTTTTCAGACTTTGAAATCCAGTAGTGATATTTTTCTGCTTGGTATACTTATTCGTATAATTTAAGTGGAGGTTTTATTTAAAAAATTGGCAATTTGTTAGGGTAAATCTTGGATGAAAGTTATTTATTTTTGTGTTGACAAATTATTATTAAAGTATTGAAAATTTTTGGAGACCTTATACCTGATGATTGATATTTCATTGACAGAAAACCGACAATTCATTAAAAAAAAGTCACGGTAGCTCAAAACGACCCAAATCTGCCATCAGAGTGTTATGATTAGAGGAGGGGAGGGGGGGGAGAAGAAGTCTTTTGTAATCTTCTTACAATGGAAATTTTTTGACTAGCGGTCAACTTTCATGGATTTTAGGGAAGGAGAAAGTTCTCAATAGGGTGGGCCGAATTTTTCTTACTTTAGAAATTTGCATTACAAAGGGGTCATAATAGTTGCAGAATGACACCAAAAAGATGTTGTAAACATTTCAGCCCTCTAACTAAATTTTTTAAACTAACAAAACTTACTGTTCGAAAATTTTTGAAAATTTTTTTCCATAAATGGAATTATTACACACATTTTTAAACGCGAAATGACCGTTGTTGAGAAGTTTTTGCTAATTCACCTTTTTTCAATGGGTTTCAAAAAAGTGTCACTTTTTACGTTTTTTTGTTACGATTTTTTGAAAAACAACGAAGAATTTTTTTTTGAGAAACGCCACCGTGGAATTAATTTGGGGCATCAATTTCAAATGGTTAAGCTCAGTCGCAGATTATTTTTCAAGGGCACTGAAAAATGATCATTTTTCCCATCTTTTGAAACAAAAAAGTAAAAAAATCCATTTTCGAGTAAATTTTCGTCAAAACGGGACACATTTTATCTATTTCAGACTTTAAAGGCATTTTTTATTTTTTCCCCTCTTTTTTGAAGCCATTTATATTGTGTTTTTGTATGCTAGAATACCAATTGAGAACCCCTGAAAAAGGCAAAAGTGCGGTAAACAAATCTTGAATAGATTAAGGCAAGTGTGCTCGGTCTATTTTACTAAGAATTTATTGAAAAAAATTTTTCAATGATAGGAGAAAATTCTTGGAAAGGCGTGAAGAACCTATTCTTTAAGCATCCCTGAAAAATCGTCTATGTGAGATGAAATTGAAATTTTGCATTTGATCATTTAAAATTGATGTTTTAAATTTATTTCAGGAAAGGGGGCGGGGAGATGTTCATAAAATAATTTCCTTCATTTTTTTTGTAGAAAATCTTGAAAAAACGCAAAAAGTGGCGTACTTAAAAAATCCCTGAAAAAGAGGAAATTGCAAAAATTTCTCAACAATGATCGTTTTGAGTTCAAATGTGTATAATAATTCCATTTCTTGAAAAAAATGTTTAAAAATTTTATTTGATTTTTTGAAAATTTTTGAATTTTGAGTGAGTTTTGCAAGTTTAAACAGTTTGAGGGCCGAAATTTTTACATCCTTTTGAGGTCATTTTGATACTATTGCAACTCCGCCGTCTGTAGATTTCCAAAAAAAAAATTCGGCCCACCCTAGTCCACAAATTTGGTTAAAAGTAAAAAAAAAAAAAATAGAAAAAGCCAAATAAAGTATCAATGTTTGCTGATCGGAGTACGCTTTTTGAATATCGACTTGATTTCTTGACCAGACACTCCATACCCTCTCACTTGACAGCTTCCTCAAAGTCGTCCAAATTGAAAAAATTTTGGAAAAATTAGATGACAATTTATTCTTAACAATCCGGATACGTTGTGTTTGAGTATTCGCTTATCTCTTGGATATGACCCTCCAAATTCTTCCCTAACTACCTTGAAAATTAAAGGAAAAAAGTGAAAAAAAATTGAAACAGCTTTTGGGTGTTTATTTTTTTTTTTTGAAAAATATTCATTTATTTGAAAAGTGTTAAAAAAATATGGTAATCTTGTATTGGGGGGGGGGGGGGGGGAGAAAAGGCGTGTGTAGCATGGGTCAATTAAATCAAAAAAGTTGCATCATATTAGAACTCTGCGTTTTCTAGTTAGAATGAATCAATATTTCACTTGTTTAATTTTTCTTTTAGCTTTTCTTAATTTTTGAGGGGAGAAGGGGAGGGGAAAGAGAATTTGAAGGTCATTTCCTAGATAAGTACACGTATTCAAGCCGAGTTACACAAAAATTGGAATTACTAGCAATCGATTTGTCACCTAATTTTTCTTATATTTTTGAATTTTGACCAAGGTAAGGAGTCTGTTACGATTTGCGAGAGGGAGTTGGATTAAAAATCTGAGCTGATATCCAAATTCAGCGTCTGCGTATTAGTAAGAATTAATACGTTATTCGATTTCTTCGATTTCTTAAAATTTGGATCAAATTTGAGGTCCCTTCTGACCCCCATCCCCCCTCCACGGGGAATTTAAACCCCATTTTGAAATTTTATTTGTCGAAATATACGTGAAAGTTTCCTTATTAATAATTTTTCCAGATTTTTAAACCGTAGCTTTAAATTTTTGTACTCATGATGAAAAGTTTTCCCTTTCTCAAGGTATGTAGTAGGTAGTGAAAGTAGTGGAAAAAGTAGTGGATTTAGTTAAAATTTCAATAATAAGTAGTGAAAAAATAATAAAGCTTAAAACGTGAAATATTTTTGAAAAAATTATTAAAAATTTTGTTCATTTAATTTTTTTGTTTTAGTTTTTTTTCTATACTGGGCGTTTATAATTACTAGGATTTTTACGCCAAGTGTTTAAAAGGGGTGGGAAAGTTTAGGACTTGAATTTGATGTTGGTCGTGAGGTTATTTTATCAAGAGGAGAATTTTTTGCACGACTGTGGAGGAATCTGAAATGGTGTGAGTGTTTTCTGGGATGTTTAAGGTTATTATTTTTTTTTCAAGTCAAGGCAGAGGAACAGGACGTGTTGGGTGGTGATGAGCTCGGAGTTGCAAAATTGACGAATAGGTTTGGCATCTCGTAAATATAGATGGTTATGGGTCATTTTTATGTGGTCGATTTTAAGACGTGTAATGATTATTTCAAATGTGTGTTCAAAGAGTGAAAGTTTTTTCCATGTTAGGACAGATTTTTTATGAATGAAAAGTTTGTTTTCGGTTTTGGAGTCCCATTGATTTTGCCAGCTGGCAAGATGAGTCTGGTAAAAAATATTTTTGATATCATTTGGGTTCTGGAAATTTAGTGTGGTGAAAATCTCTGCTCATTTTGCCAATTTTTTTACATTTCTGATTTTTGAAAATTTGGTAAAAAGGTGAAGAAGAAGGTGGTGAAAAAGTAGTGATTTTTCAAAAAAAATCAGTTTCTTATTCGGTTTTATCTCAAAAGCCTAAATGAGGAATGAGGCTGAAAATCTCTAGTTTTGGAAAATTACTAAGGAGCACCTCCACATCCCCATGAAGGGTTACGGACAAAAGGGCTGTGATTCATTCCACATCCTACTGAGAGGAACACGTAAACAATTTTTGAGCTAAATTGGAAGACCAAAGCTAGATTTTCGATTGTTTCGATGTGGAATTATTGTTCTTCTGGAATTTTTAATTGCTCTGTATGAGCTAGAAATTAAATTTAGTAGGTTTACATTTATGTAGCGAATAATAAGAAAACCAGGCTAAAAAAAAACGATCGAATGTTATGCCTTAATATTGTGCTTATGTTAATATATTTTTGGTGTGTACAGTACAGGGTCATATTTTTTTGTTGAAACTAACAGGAGACTCGTGTACTGGATAAAATTATAGTTTATTAATTTTGTTGAATGGTTTTTTCTTACACGTCGATCTCAATATCTACGATTCGAAGATGAAAACAACAATTCTCATGCATAATATCTGAATAACCTTGGTTTGTCTCATCAACGTTGACTGGTAAAATTGCACGATATAAATTACAAATACGAATGATCGAATTTAACCGCAACTTGTACGTATGTACGAGTATTTGCGCTGTCACAATAATAAAAACTAGGTGACCACCGCACCGTGTTTCGGCGTGTTATAAAAAAAGAAAAAAAATAGGTACGTGTACCGAAAATAATGGCGTTAAATGACGAGGGTCGTGGTTGGTGGCAGTGCAGATTTTTCATTAAACGTGTCTAACCGGTTGTACCTACAACAACGTGATTACGTATAGGTACCTAGCCTATCTATACCTACTACGTATATGGAAAAAAAAAAAAAAAAAAGCAATCCTCTTTTTATTCATTAATAAACAGTGTAAATACGCTACCGCGAATGCACTCTTTACGCTCATGATAATAGTGTAAACGAGCGGCGGTGAGGCACGAAAGAGAGGAAGAGAACTGGGAAAAATCATCTCTTGTGGCAAAATTACCGGCGTATTTTACTCGCTATTATAATACAATCGGCACCTTATTAAGAAATACCAATGGAAGAGTCTTGGTAGGAGAGCTATTATTATATTTAAAAGGCGTGTGTGGCATTTGTATGTATGCGTGTACGAGTTGTTGTATTTATCGCCGTTTTTGTACAGCCGAATGTAAAATTATTCACATCCTTTGTAAAGCTTCCACGTTAATTCACATTCAAACAAGAGTAAAATTCCAACCCTTATTGAATTTAAGTATTTTAGAACAAAGCCGCGAATTTCATACGATCGTAGAACACACCGTTTTTATTCTCATTTGGTATATACTCGTACTTTAGCCTATATATTTTTTTTTTGTTCTTTTTTGGGTTTTACGATCTTTCCTCGGCTGTGTGTTCAGCTCGTGTTAGCTAAATGCATCATAGGAAGGTGTGCCAAGTTTGAATTGTTTTATCGAAGAAGAATATAGTTCTGCAATGGCTTCACGTATAAGGCTTAGATACTTTGGTATTATTCGATTAAAAATGTGAAAAATTAATAGCGGCGGGTTAGATTGGCTTGGCGGCTACGGAAATTAGTCGGATGGCAGAAAAATTACGTTGCAAGACGGATTAGGGATTAAGTTTTTGGTAAGAAATTAAAGATGGATGATGGAGAAATACGTAAGAGGGAAGCGTCTTATTTGATAAGAGTAAACGTACCATACTATCCTATTATTAAAAGGTTTAGGTTGAAGGTATCTCATTTGGGAATTGTCTGTAATAATCAGCGTTTCTTAATAGGGTCGAGTCGATGTGTTTCATTCGTAATTTCTTTCCAACTATAGTGTTTTTGTTTCTTTTTCTTTTCTTTTTTTTTTTCGTTTTCTGTATAAAAGAAGGGAGGAGGGAGTAGAGGAAGATGGTGAACTTTCGAATGTGCATGAGTATTGTTTCTCAATTTATTGTTGTTGTTATTATTTTTTTTTTTTTAACCATCTGGAAGCACATGTTTGTTCACTATTTGTGCTGAACGATTTACATTTCTGTGAGAATCTCGAGTACCGGTGTGATCTTTCACCCTCGGACGTGGTTCGAATTTCGTAAATTGAAAAGTAACCTTACCAGTTTATACAGCGTGAACTTGTTTAGGAAAAGATTAGTTAAAAAAAAAAAAAAATTGCATCAACAGGATGAAACCTATGTAAAGAAGCTGCGAGGCATTTATTTGTGCGGCAAGGAAAGAGAGGGGATTAAAAAGTATGAGTTGTGGAGTTTGCTTCTATTCGATGTGTGATCATGATGAAGATGATCAACCATACACGTCAGTCAACCCTTCGGACATAATGACCATTCGGGTAAAGAACGAGTTACAGGAGGAAGAGAGATCAGTGGCCTCAGAAGTATGGAATTATGTATATATATATATATATTTGTAGATCTCTCACAAAATACTGATTTGCACGTTGTTGTTGTTGTTGTTGTTGTGATACCTACACTACACATGTAATATCAAATATGTATAATGGGCTATAATAAGACCGATTTTATTGTTTTCGGCGGTTCGACGACGACGACGACGACGACGACGACGAACGAGTAGGTATCTGTGTAAAATAAAGCGAAGAGAAAGAGATAAAGATTTGAATAGATTGGTTGTCACTAGCAGATCATGTCAAACGCAGCGGGAGTTTAAAAGACAAAACTCTTTAACAACCCTCGAACAAGATTTGAAATGCATCTTTTATTATGTTACGGTTCATCTGTCATCGCGTTAAAAAGCTACCCGAATATTTATATAGTAACGTAGTAGGCGACTCATGTCACAGAGCTACTGGCGAAATACATTCATCATGTATATGTATGTATATATTGTGAAATGAAATGGGCATATACTAGTTTTATGGCAAGGTGCACCTCGATGTTGGATGCTCGCACTTCCGGAGATTCCTTCCTTTTCATGTCAAAAATGACGAGCCAAGTATTTAGAGAAGATACGGACGGATACATTTTAGATTTCAGCATTTGGCGTAGATGGCGGTTCGTTGAACCTAGTACTTGATGCAACCCTCGTGGAACGCAGCAGGTAGCGAATATTGCAGATTTAATTGCACCTCACGCCCATGAGAAAATATTTAGTCGTGTTTTTTTCTTCTGACTCTCTCGGAGTAAAGCTGTGATATCGACGGAAGCATTGTTGGTACTTATTGGGAATACATTTGTATGAGATGGTAAGGAATAGTTGTTACAATTTCTCTCCCATAGGAGGTTTTTCGTCAATTATCGCCAAGCTGACGGGCTGATGTTGGGGGAAAACTGGTGGTGAAATGTTTACTTATGTGCCAATTACCACGTGTAACCAGGGTTGTAGATGAACTTTTTTCTATGTACTTCTTGTTGACTTGAATGAATGAATGGGATTGTGTAGTATATGATACCTGCGGCGTGAATTGCAGTTTTGAAAAAGATGAATTTAGCTCTAATGAAAAGGTGAGAGATGATGAATCAAGTGTCTGTTAAATGCGCTGTTTTTAAATTGCGCTGAATTATGTAATTCATTTTAAAGTGCTTACTTATAAGGAAATTATGAACTTGTAAATATCTTTGTAATCCTGTCTACAGATTTCACCGCTGTATTTTTTTTAACAGCGCGTTTGAATTAATCTGTGTTCAATGTTTGTGTTCATATAGCAGACTTCATGATAGTGAACACGAAAATGTCTAAAAAATTCTATAGATTGGACTCTGTTTCTTGAAGTTTCTTCCATCGTTATTTTTTTTTGCTACTGTTTTATTTTTTTTATTAGACTTTTTCAATGCTCATTATTCACATCCATATGTTATCATGATTATATAAAAGTATTGTGCACCTTCAGTTCTTCACTGCAGTTTCTGTTTCTTGCAATTGCACCTTACTGCTTTTCAGCATTTTGTCCTCTGTGTGTACAAGTTCGAGAAACTGAACGATTTTGCTGCTGACAAGAGGCCTCTCATTGTGCTGAGTTTTCATTCCTAAGGTATCTATCACCTGTTGTAAAAGAAGTCATTAAAACAAGAATAAATACGGCATCTCCTTCTTCTGTGGCAAAATAATCAGAAACTGAGACCAGAAGCCAAAAAATTACATCTTACTCAGCTTTTGTCTTCTCGCTGTTGACAACAGGAAATAAAACTCAACTTTAGCTTTTGACTTGCCAAAAGTTGGCTTTTAGCTAGATTTCAATTTATGAAGAAAATTCTGCTCTTGATTTTTAGTTTTCAGGTTTCAAACTCACTAGGGAAGTACCCCAAGTGTTATACGCCAAATGAAAAAAATGTTTATAGCTGTGTAGAGCATTCAGAATTATTATCCCTACAACCAAAATTTCAGCTTCTAAGATCCATTTGGGCGGGGGGGGGGAGTTATGGAGAATAGATGGGTAAACTTGGAACATGGACGCAGATGAAATATTTAAATCGAGGTAATCTTTGAAGCAAGCCAAAGCAAATTAAGAATTTGAGATATTACTCATGAACCAAACCAAGAGAAAAGGAAAACTCACAATTGAGGAAGCCAAGATAACAGCTGTATCGCTGTGGTATATATCCTGTATGGTTGGTAACTAAGTCTGATGAAAACAAAACTCTACTAGACTTTTAAAAACAATTATTGAACTCGAAAACCAACGAGGTAGACTTTGGACTTGCATTATTGTTTTTTGGAAGAAGTTGGATCAGAAATAGAGAAGGTGTAAGAAGACAGTGTAGTGTTCAACATCCATGAACAGTAGTTTTAACTCACTCCTTGGTAATGAGTTGTCAAATCCTATTATAATGAGGGCTGAGAAAAGAAATCAGTGCAAAGTTTGGCCACTGTATTCTCATCAGTTTTTATCAGCGACGTATTAACGCACAAGCGAAGTAAGCACTGCTCGCAGCGAGGAAATTTTGAAGGTGGCATTATTTTCAAATAAATGGTGTAAAATGAATGAAAATTTTTGGGGTAGTAATACCATACTGAAGAACCTTTTTCCAATAACAAGCCACTTTCTCCTAAAAAAGTAACACCATGTATCCTTTCTAACTTGAAAACATTCTACTATCACTCCATTTAAAAAAACACTTTAATACCTTTATCCTACAATTACATAATTTCCACCCATCCTATTGACCCTTTATAAATGTTATTTTTAGTATATATATAAGCTGTTTTATACCTAAAATCGAGCAGTTGTGTTTTTTGCTTGAATAAAAGACGTTTTCGTCATCTTTGTTCTTTTGTGAAAAACACTCTCTTGTTTCATTCCATCAGAGCAGTTACCCCATCCGAGCAGAAATAGGTCTTTTGATATCTCGTCTGAGTGGTTACCCCATCTGTCCGAGTGGAAGGTATAGGTTCTGAGTCTGAGTGAGGCTCCATCAGGGCGGTTACCCTATCTGAGCGGAATAGGTCTTATATCTCACCGGAGCAGTTACCCCATCGGGGAGACAAATTATGGTGCCATCAGTCAAACCCCATCCGAGCAGAAATAGGTCTTTTGATATCTCGCCTGAGTGGTTACCCCATCTGTCCGAGTGGAAGGTATAGGTTCTCAGTCTGAGTGAGACTCCATCAGAGCGGTTACTCCATCCGAGCGGAATAGGTCTTATATCTCACCAGAGCAGTTACCCCATCGGGGAGACAAATTATGGTGCCATCAGTCAAAGCTCCTGGGCAAAGAAAATTACTTCAATTCATGCCAATGGTGAACGATTGTTATCTCATTAGAGAAAGTATTCTCTGTATAATCACTACCTGGTTGTGCCATTCATCTTGGAGGTATGCAACTTATTCTACTCATGCGGCAAAAAGGTTGCCCTTGTGAGTGAAATTCCAACATACGTGTTCAGCACTTGGAAACCAATATGAAAATGACAATGAAAATCGTGATTCACCGAATCGATGCGATTGATCTCGATGGGAAAATTCAAACTTTAATCAATGACCAGCAAATGGGTCATTAACCAACGTGAAGATGGCGCGACAACGATAAAGGTAGCACGCTGTTGTATGGGAACTAAGACGATCGGCAGTAATATCTAATTTCGTATTCTTCCGAATTCTCGGTAGTTATTGTTATTATTCAATTCTCTTTTTTTGTAACCACTCATTACTTATCCGAACGGTATTGTTCTGTGCACTGAAAGTGAGACCAAGCCACGTTAAAATGGTCGAGCCAGCCGAACGACGCGAACCAGACGAAAGAAAATTGAGCAACTTCGTGGTTCAATGCGACGTCGGTGAGCCGAAATACGACCGTGACTTTTACCATGCCGGTGTGGAGACTGCCCATATCATGCCGATGCCCACCACCGTTGATATGTAGGACATGACGTGTCTCGGTGAAGGTGGTGAGGATCGCGAAATTTTGAAAATATACAATTATGCCGTCCGACGCAGACGTAATGATTGTTGTTATAAGCGGTCTGTCTTTCAGTCTGAGGATCCTTTATGACGCCTACTTACGTTACGTCGCCTTCGTCGTCGTCGGTCTATGGTTCGAAATATCAAGAAGAGGCTTTTTTTTTTTTTAATTCAATATGGCTTATGTAAGCTAATCGTCGTGGTATTTGAAATAGGTCGTGGATTTTGTAAATTTGCTAATTTTGTCGTCGCGTTATCGAGTTTGCCTGAATAAAATTTATTCCGCAGGGGAGAGAATGACCTCTTGTTTTAGCATCCGCTGCGATGATAATGCGTTTATAATACTAATAATAAAAATAAAAATAGGAAGAGAAAGGAAATAAGAAAGAGAAGAAAATAAAAGAAATAAAAACACCACGCGAACAAATGTCGTAATAAATTCAAAACTTTTTTTTTCTTCGCTTCTTCTGCTCCTCCCGAAACGAAAAATTTTTACGTGGTTACGGTTTATCATTCTTTCAAGGTTGGTAATAAATATTCGAACAAAAGAAACAATTTCGCAATACCGCGATGCGATAGATGCAACATTTAAAAAAACCCGTTCTTTCCAGGAACCTGACAGAGGAAGTAAAGTAGTAACAAAAGAGTCAACTTGGAAAAAACATTTCTCCTCAAGGAGAAAAGAGCAGATGTTGCAACAACGGTCCTATTGTAAAACTGGAATACACCGCATTACAAAACATACACACAACAACATATACACCGATACGCTGGTACTTTGCACCGACATAGTATTGGTGCTTGCATGTATTAGTAGTCGGTACACATGCATACTTAAACACACGTGGATGGAAATACGTATTTCGAGCATATTCCAGCCAGCTTGATATCCTTCATGTTTAAATTACCGTCCTCTACTAGTCACCTTTAGCTCAACCGAACAGTGGCGAAGCCATCGCTTGAAATTTGCTGGAATTCGACGTCGATAACGACTTGTTGGACCGACGATGTTGCCTCTTGAATGACTCTTGATTTACGCTGAAACGATCTACGTTGAACTAAAAATGATGTGTATTTTAAAGGAAAATTCAATTTATTACTTCTCACGAATGGAAAAGGCAGTGTTGAATAATCAACTGTAAAATTTAAAATTCAACTGAAGCTTGTTTGAGCTGCAAAATGAGAAATTCTTTTTTTCTAATGATTGCATCCCATTTCTTTGCCCGCTAGATGAAGAAAAATTGAATGAAATGGATTCAGTGTTGCCATTCCGAAGGAAAATTGATGTGTGATGGAGATCGTGGGAAAACAATTTTAGAATGGTTTTTAGTTTCCTGTTTAGTTTGATTTTCTGTGTCATATTGTCCATGAAAACCAGGCTGTTACTGTCTTTTGAGCAATGGAGAATAAGGGCGTGGGCGAAATATCAACGAAATCCTTTTTTTGGGATCCTAAAGTACCATTTAGACAATTTTTAGCCATGTCAGATCTTTATTTTTGTTAATTTTTTTTATTTTTTATCATTTTTTTTCTTTTTTTCTCAAATATTAAAATCATTTACTCGGCTCGATACTGATCAAAATTGCTCCAATTGGGTCAATCAGCTCAGTTCGGTGGTGTATTAGATATATATGAGTGCGGATGAACTTGAGTCAAAATTCAGTTTTGCCCCAATTTGGAGGAGGGGGTGCTGAGGGGTCAAAAAGGTAAAAATTATCCCTTTTCAAGCTAATTGATAAAGAATCAAAATTTATATAACATATCCAGAAATCAACCTCCAAAGTCAATTAGAAGGGGAGATATGGGGAGGTTTCCCCTTTTTTGATCTTGAAAAAGGGCCGTTCCTCTCCTATATCTCCAACAAATTGAGCTAAAAAGTTGAAATTTGGTTTGTACATTCAGTCGAGCCCCTACATGTGCCTTTTGTCGGCTCCAACTTTTTAGCTACATTGCACCCCCTCACAGCCCCAAAAAGTGGGTTTTTCAAATTTTTCTCATTTTTCGAGATTGTTTTTCGCTGAACTTGCCTACTAATTTAGTCAGAAACTTGAAATTGGGTATGTACATTACGTAGGGGTCCTAAATGTGTCTGGACCCGCTCACAGCCCTAAATATTTGGTTTTTTGGTCGATTTTTCTAATTTTTAGAGTCTGTTCCTCGCATAATTCTCCTCTGAATTGGATTAGGATTTGAAATTAGATATGTCCCGTCTGTGGGGACCTTTGGTGTGCCTTTTGGAGGTTTCGACTTTTTAGCCCCATTGAACCCTTCCTACCTGCAATGCTGATTAGGAAAAAAAAGGTACATCGCCTCACGATGCTTTTTTTCAATTCTCATGATTGTGACATGTCACGAAAATCAGGCTGAAAAAGCAACGCTTTGCGGAATCTAGGGAGTTGAAATTTTATTTTTGTAGATTTAGTGAGCAGTCCTAAATATGCGTTTTTTGGGCTTCAGACTTTTTAGTTTGAATTGCACCTCCTTATTTACTGTACTGAAAAATAGTTTATGCCATTTTCGTGAATTTATTGACCTCCGATTTCGGTCTTAAATTCAGCTGGGTTGTTGAAATTTGGTATGTAGATTTGATAGGAGTCCTTGATGTACCTTTTGGAAATTTGCCTCTTGAAAATAGAGTTTTGAGCGGTTTTCCTGTTTTTGTCTCGATTACTTGGTTTTGTCTTGGTCTACATGTGATTTAAAATGGTATCCTAAGGTCGAGCAAGATGAGGAGGCTACGATTGGCATATCGAATTCATTGTCAATTGTTAATCACATGAAAATTGGTGATATTGATTTTAAAATGATATTCGACTCGATTGTTCTTTAGAAGCCGAGAAAGAATGTGTGAGTTCCAGGGTTGATAGCAACTGTAAGGGCTCCTGTTTCCCTTTCACGCACCCACTCCCCACAATTTTTCATTCATTTTTAGGCACATGAAATTCAAAACGAAGTTCAAGAACGTGACATGGACGTTTTTCAGGAAGGGAAGGGAAGGGAACGGAGGGGAGGGGCTATGAAAATGTCAATTATAATTGTGAAATTTTCTACTCAAATGCTGTTTCCTCCCTCTCTTAAACAACGATGATTCTGGTTGTTAGATTGTAAATATCTGAGCCAAGCAAGAGTAAATATTAATGGAAAAAACCCATTTTTAATGGTCGAGAAATGTATTTTTGAAAAAATTTGGTCAATTTACATATTATCTGGGGAGTGTAGAGGCTTGAGCAGAATTTTTTGTTCAAAAATACCTTCAACTTCGCACTATTGCACTGACCAGTTGATCGAAATTTATAATAATTTTAAAGGTAGAAATTGGATAATATTTATACTCATATATAAAATAAAACTCGAGACAGGGAAATTTTTTTGTACTTTCGTGCATAACAATTTTCTGTACAGACTGAAGCTGGGATTACATAAAAAATTGATTTAAATTATCGTAAAAGGGCTCCTTAAATGGGAGGCCCAGGGCTACAGCCCCTAGCCCCCTTTAATCTGGGCCTATTATAGAAATAATTTGGATGAAAATATTATGGTGTTGATTGAAGGTTTATTAGTTTTTTGTCGATGGTGCGATGGTATGCAGTGTTGCCAGCCGATGCGAAGTGAAATCCAATCACAATCACCATAATTTTGAGATTAATTGCGTGTAGAAAAAATTAGAAAATTATTGGTGAATTTTCGTACGAATATCAGCGCAGTGTTGCCATTTATTAATTTTTTTGGGAAAAATTTAGATAGTGGGGATTGGTATTTTTATTCACCTTCGAGCATTGCAAATCACTTTCTTTTCAACTGCTTTTTGTTTTTGTTTTTTTTTGGTTAAAACTGTGATGTGATTTATTAAGCACAATTTGTCGTGTTAGCCGCAATTGCTGTGAAAAATTAAGCCATTATCGTGGAGTAGTAACTTACGTGGTGGAACTCGAATATTCGTGCACGACCTATTATCTACCTCTTGTGCATATTTTTCTCTATAACACGACCTAATATTCAATACACATATCTATATATACCCTTTATGAAGGTGAACGAGTATCACAATTTCCTTCCTTTTCTTTTGAAAGCAACGGCGACGTTTCCGTTTACACACACATTTTATTTCTCTTAATTAATCGCCGTTGTGGACGGTCGAAACGAATCAAGGTGCGGGTGTACGGTGGCTTTATGGAGCGGGCAGACTGGCTTATATAAGTAATGACATCGTTTAAAAGTGTACACATACTACATTTACTTACTAAAAATACGTACGTACGTACGTATATGTGTATAAATGAACGCGACAGAAGAAGAAGTACGAGTACCCTCGTGTATATGTACCTACCTACCTATTCCTCTTGATGTATAAAAACCCATACACCCAAAGGAGAAGAAACGAAGAAGAGAGGGAGAGAGAGAGAGATAGAGATAGAGAGTAAGTCGAAAACACGCGCACTTTCAAGGTTACCGAGAAAAAGTAAATAAGAAATTATTTGGCGCATTCGACGTCGCCGTCGTCGTCGTCGTCGTCGTCGTCGTAGTTGTAGTCATCATCATTATCAATATTGTCGTAAAAAAAGATGTCGATTCAAGGTCAAAATAACGTTTTCAACGTCGTCGTCATCGTCGTCGCCATCACCACCATAAAATCACATGGCGAAGAAGTTACTCTTTTGTCTGGTCGCGTCGCGTCGATCTTTAAAAGACGCAAACGTACCATGTTTTATTAGGAAAATTTGCCATATTGAGGAGGGGGGGATGGGAATTAAGCGAAGCGAAGGCGAAAATCAAAATAATAGGGTTAATACTCCGACGATGCGATGGTAACGACGACCCAAACCTGCCAACCGCGGAGTTAACCGATAAAAAAAAAAAAAAACGAACCAACGCGTCGAATTTTGTAAATTATATTTCACGATTATCGAGTAAAAATTATTATTAAAAGTTTGCTAGAAAACTTACCACCCTCGCGTAATTTTGTTCGCGATCCGACGATGAGATGATTCCCTACTTTCTAGACCATCTTTAGGGAAAGTTTCGTCAACTTTGGAGTAATTCGTATCACCCTTTTTTTTTTGCTTTGCTTTGCTTTGCTTTGCTTTGCTTCCTTCCTTCTTACGTATACTCGTACTTTTGCGGCTAAAACCTCATTAAAATCTTGTTATAAGTTTTGAACGATAGAATGTCGCTGCTGATTTAAGATACCCGAAAGCTTTACCGAAGGAAAAAAAAAACAACGTACTGTATATTGTCGGGTCGGATTGATGGTGTTTAATGGAACACGTATACGTTACGAGAAATAAAAATCAGTCGACGTATAAACTATAAATTATTCAAAATTCTTGCCATAAAGTACCCACACAAAATAAAGCACAGAACCGTACTACAAAGTTATAAAACACATAATATACGATTTATTAGCGATAATTCGAAAGAGCTTTTAAAAGGGATGAAAAAAAATATATATATACCAACGAAAGTTGGAAAAAACAAGAAAAAAATTTCGCCCTTTTAATCTTCTTTATGGAAACACAGGGATGTAAAAAAAAAAAAAACAAACCAAATATTACCTTTATTTTATTCGTCTCTCCTCCCTGTGTTTTTCGTATGTTTGTATGTGTGTTTTTTGAATGTATAGATAGGACTCGAGTACTCGTCTGTTGTCGTCAAGAGTCCAAAAAGTATACGATAAATCATAAATTATTCTCTTCCATCGTTATACGTATTTCTCCGATGTATACTCATATGATATTTGTATCATGTATTATTCATTAAAAGAAAGCTTTTTAGTATTTAGGAAAAAAAAAAAAAAAAAGAGGAAATAAGGCCAAAAAAACTACCGCACGCTGATCTCGATGAGGTTTTGAATTCGCGTTGTTTTTTTCCCCCAAAGGGAGGGAAAAAGAGAGGACACCCTAGTCGTGTTGCTTGCGTACTATATTCATTAGTAAAACTTGCTGTTCGAAAAAGACTCTGTAGTTTGTACGTCTCTGTATGTGTGGTTTAGTTTACTTACCTAGCGAGTAAGTTAGCATATGATAGCACGTTGTTGTTGTTGTTGTTGGTGTTGGTGTTGTAGTCGTCGTCATGTTCATCGTTGTCGTTGTGGCTCATGTATAAATAATTTTTATGTATAATCTAAACAAACGAACGCGATATAGTAATGAATGGTCTAGAAAAGAGGAAAATGATGACGAGAGGGAGAGAGGGAGGGAGGGAGGTTTTGAGACGTTACGGTGATTATACGGATGGATAATCAGCTGCTTTGTGTTCATTCGCTATTTAATTACGAACGGAATGTGAGAGCGAAAAAATAAACATTTCTGACGAGGTATATATATATATGTATTTTTCCCTCCTCCTGTTACTCTGCCTCTTTCATTATTTCTTGTGCATTTCTTCAAGATACCCGTGTCTGGTGTACGAGGGTACCTCTGCCACCATCGTCGAACAGTATTGGTTTCCCATGTTTGAAGGTGAGTGTGTGGATGGTGTTTTTTTTTTCGTAAGTCAAAAAAAAAAAAGAAAGAAAATTACGCTGTTCGGTGTTGATCGAGGAGAGAATCCGACTGAAGAAGGAAATGTGACGTGTAGATTTCACGTACGTAGGTAGATAGGTATATTACCGAACGAGTAAATTATAGCATGTCGAAATAGACATGTTTTTGTTGTTCTTGAATGTTTTAGAGAGTAAGTTTGACTTTGGCAAAGTTTCTTAACCCGAATGCGAACACCTTGCTCGCGTTGTGTACCGAGGGATGAAGCAAAGCTGCGCGAAAATTCAACATGTTGGTTGTGGTCTTCTCTTCGGTTTTTTGTTTAAAGAGTTTTTTTTTTTTTTTTTTTTTTTTTTTTTAAAAAGTTTTTTTTTTTTTTTTTTTTTTTGTTTGGATGATCGATTATATGGAAAATATTTTTGGTGAAGCTCGCGTGCCACGATGTAGTAATAATATTAATGATAATGTAAGTACATAATAGGAAGAAATCGAAATGCAGCTTGAACTTGGAAAGCACCTGTCGCGCGGTTTATATAGCTAGTTTTGTAATTTCTGTAAGGTCAGAAGTAGATACGTGGAAGAAGAGAGGGTGCGCCAAGGTATGATGGCGTGTAGCTGGTTTGTTGTGGCTAAGAGGTCATTTACGTCGTACCCAGCTACCTAACGAGGGTTTGGTAAAGATGAAAATTTTACAATCAGGTGGTTTTATATTTGGTTGGAAAGCTGATTGTGATAAGGAGCTGATGGTTTGGGTATAGGTGTTTTCTGTTCTGTTCCTTTGAAGAGAAACCGCGATACCAGAAGTAAAAAAAAAAAAAAAAAAAATGGAATTGTAAATTAAAACAATTTGGAATTTACGGTTTTTATTAATAATTTTATAACGAACCTCTAAATGGTTTTGTGCTAAAGTTGTAGGGCAATGAAGTTCAAAAACCTTTTTATAAATACTTCGCTTTTTTTCATTAAGCTTGCCGATCAATGTTTAATGTTTGATTAATTTTCTGACAAAAGTTTATTCGGAGGAAGAGGGGGGGGGGGTCATTCTAATAAAAACCTTGTTGTCAATCACTGCTTTTGAGTTAAATTTCCGCATGAATTTTGAGAATTGTAGCTTTGGATAATCTGTTTTATTTTAAATGTAATTTGATAATGTTGAAAAAGGGGAAATTTAGCATCAAATTAAGTATTGATAACAATTATTTTCATAAATAAAAATTAATTCTAGTAAAAAAAGCTTGGCCATTGAACTTAAAAAATTTACATCATTAATAATTATCGAAAAAATCGACAGAAATACTGGAAAAATGCAGAAAATTGGTCGAAAATTGCGAAAAAATTTTGGAAAACATGTTAAAATTGACTAAAATTAAGTAAAAAATCGTTAAAAGTATTCGGAAATTGGGTAAAAAATTGGCAGAAATACGTAAAAATGTACAAAATTGTTGAAAAGTCAAGAAAAACAATTGAAAACGATCAATAATTGTCCTCAAATATGAAAAAAGTCGTCAAAAATTAACTAAAATTAGGTAAATAATTGACGAACAGACGTGAAAAATGCAAAAAAATGATAGATAATAACGAAAGGAATGTTCAAAAGATAAGTGAAAAATGACCAAAAATCCTTAAAAATCATTGAAAATTGCGTTGAAATTTCATAAAAATGAGTAAAAAGTGCAGAAAATTGATCAAATCACGAATTTTTTTTTGGAAAAATATGGTAAAATTGATCTAAAATGTAAAAAAAAATCGTTGAAAATTGTTAAAAAATGTATAAAAAATTAACACAAATGCCTTAGAAATGCCGAAAATCTATCACTAAGTACGTAAAAATGTTGGAAATCAGATCAAAATTGGCATGAAATATGTAAAAAATCGTTGATTAATTATTGAAAATGGGTAATAAATGATGAAAATTGACCAAAAATTGTTAAAAATCATCAAAAATAGGGTTAAAATTCAACAAAAATAGGTTTAAATTGCTGTAAATTGATCAAATATCACACAAAAAGGTTGAAAATTAGGTGAAAATTGATCTAAAATATGAAAAAAATCGTTGAAAAGTATCGAAATGGCGGTAGTGAAAAAAAATCGATCAGAAAACACAAAAAAATGTGAAAAGTCGATGAAAATTGATCAAAAATAGTTAAAATCTTTAAAAATGCAAACATCATGAAAAAAGTTTGAAAAATTGGATGAAAAATGACCAGAATTATAAAAAAAATCGTTAAAAATAAAAAAAAATTGGGTAAAAATTTCACTGAAATGCGTAAATGTGCAGAAAATTGATTACAAATCACGAAATACTGTTGAAAAGTTGATCAATTTTTTGCTTTTTTAACGATTTTTTTCATATTTCTGGTCATTTTTCACATAATTTTTGCCAAATTTTAACCAATTTTTAAAGATTTTTAACGATTTTTGCTCAATTTTGGTGTGCTTTTTAACCTGTTTTTGTGATTTTTGATCAATTTTTTTACCGAATTTTCGATACTTTTCGACGATTTTTTGCATATTTTAGATCAATTTTCACCTATTTTTTAACATTTTTGTGTGATATTTGATCAATTTTCAGCAATAGATACTCATTTTTGTCGATTTTTTCAACAATTTTTGTCGATTTTTAACGATTTTATTTCATATTTTAGGTCATTTTTCAGCCAATTTTCAACCGTTTTTCGTGATATTGATTGTTTTTTTTGCAATTTCTACCAATTTTTGTTAAATTTTTAACCAATTTTTGATGACTTTTAATGATTTTTTTAATATTTTAGGTGAATTTTCTACTTTTTTCCCGTGATATTTGATTAATTTTCTGTAACTTTAACCAATTTTTGTTGAAATTTTACTCAATTTTTGAAGATTTCAACAAATTTTGCTCAAATTTGGTGTATTTTTCAACCTTTTTTGTGATTTTTGATCGTTTTTTTTGTTTTTTTCACCCATTTATGTCAATTTTTACCAAAATTTCGTCACGTTAAAACAATTTTTTCCATATTTCAGGTCAATTTTCTCCCAATTTTTCAATTTTTTCATGATATTTGATTAATTTTACATCTTGCGAAAAGTAAGTAAAGAATGATGTAGTGTGAATGGATCTGTAGGTTGTTGCTCTGATTGTATTACATATACCTACAATGGTTGGCGCGAATATCGCACTACCAAAATTCGCTGGCGCGAAGACTCGCACTTCCAAATCTGGAGGGCGCGTTGACTTCGCACTGCGAGGTGTTGGTCGCGTAAATTCGCACTTCCGAAACGAAGGCGCGAAAATCGCAATCACACGGCAGACTGAAATTAAAGATACCAGTAAATGGTGAACCCGTTTATTGGTGACCAGCTGTCAACTGAATGAATTTAACGACATACTTAGCTTATATATATACAAAACTGTTAAATTTAACTAGCCAATGATGATCGATCTTTGGCTAGTGCTGTTTTTAACTT
>FIZR01028193.1:0-13749 GCA_900060175.1 Ferrisia virgata | reverse complement strand
CTGCGGAACCTTTCTGGATTTGTACCCACAGTGATCGATTTTTAGGGGTGAAAAGTTTTGAAATTTTTATTCCAACATTTTCTAATGTTTATAATCTTTTTGAGACCAGTTGTACCAAATATTTTGTAAAATTTTCACTCTCGCTTCGCTCGGGTTGTACCTATACGGTTACGTTTTCCAACACATCAAAGGAAATTTAAATCGTGTAACCCTCCCCCTTCCCTTCCACTTACTGAAATGGATCTTACATTTTTGCCTCATGTTGAAATACAGATGAAAATATTTAGATATTGAGGGGAGGCTTGTATCAAAACTAGTCGTTACTTGACTTCCCTGAGAGTAAAGCCACATCCAAGGGAGGAAACTTTTGGGTTTTGACTTTCCTAGAAATTTTGTCGAAAAATAAATTTGAAGCATACCTTTTTGCGGAATGAATCAATCTTACCGTTTTTTTATTATTAATATTTCAGAAAAATATTTCTCTCGCTTCGTTCGGGCGTTATTCTATCTTTCATTTTTGTAAAAAAATTCGTTGAAAATTCTTCTCGAGTGATAATTGTAACGTGACGTTTTCGTCCCTTATTTTTCTCAAATGGTGACGAAGAATGCTTTGCCTCTGGTGACAAAATATGCAAAACCGTTACTGGTTGAAATTGATAAAACAGTAAAATTCTAGAATAGTTTAATGATGACGAGGTGTAATTATTACTCGATTGCAGCCCTAGATTTGCCAAAAATCGTCCAGCGCATTAAAATTTGAATAAATAAGCATGAGAAAATTTTAGTTTTAAAAAAAATTATTATTAAAAATGTTTTTTAAACCAAAAATGTACGTTTGTACGTGCTAAATAAATTTTTTTAGCTATGAAACTTGCTTTTTTGCAAAGTTTTGGAAAAATTCAGTACTTAGGTAATTCATAAAATTTTAAGAAATCAGTTAGAAATTTTGAAAGTGGGTAAAATTGGTAAATTTGAAGTTCAGCCCCTTCCCCCCGAGCACACATCGCTTCGGAAGACCACTGGTCCTATTAGGGTGGGTCAAAAAAAACGATTATTTTTTTTTCACTTGGTACCCTGAAAAACTGGTTGGTAGACACCTCAACACCTCAAAAAAATTCTCTCCATGTATGAGCTTTTTTTTTTTTTTTTCGCTCCCCGTACGAAGCGCTCCTAGTTTACACTTTATCGCTTCGTACGGATCATTGCGGTCTTACAATCTAAGTCTCTTCGTATTTTTACAATGCAATCTATTCTAACTCTAACTTAACTTAAAAATTTTGAGACTGCTTCGTCTTTACAATCAATGAAAATTTCTTAATTCTAACTAAAACTAAAAAGTGTCTCTTCTTCGTCAAATCCGGGTTTTCTTCGTCTTGGTCGGGTTTCAATGTCACAATCAGGTTTTTTGGAGTCGCTTGAGGAACACTTGGGTGACTACATTTGATAGTATTGGCTGCATTGATCTTGCTAGTATACCTACGGGGACTATGTCCCTCTCTATAGGACCTTTCTCACTACTAGCTAGCTTCGTGGCTGCGTTCGGATTACTTGAAGGGTCGACCTTGCTTACGCAAAGGCCGTTACTTCTTCTCGATCAATGCTTCCCTGGCGAAGGTCGCGAAGGGCCGGCCCCTGTACAGGAGCAAATCCGATAGAGGACACGGCCACTCCCCGGTGAGTTGCAGGTTGGCTCTCAGGGTGTTCCGGGCTTTCTTCCTGGTTTCATTTTCTGACCTTGAAAAAGGGCCGTTCCTTCCCCATCTCCTCACAAAATTGAGCTAGGAACTTGAAATTAGGTATGTGCTTTTCGTGGGGACCCTAGGCTAGATATGCCTTTTGATGGGGTCTCGACTTTTTAGCCCCATTGGACCCAAGCGATACTTTTTTTAAATTCTCATTATTATAATATGTCACGAAAATCAGGCTAAAAAAGAATCGTTGCAATGCTTTTTTTTTTAAATCAGCTTGTCTAGACATTCAGTTGGAATTTAAATTTTCTCATAAATAATTAGACCTCTAGCTTCCTGTGGGAAACATACTAAATCCGTCAATTGCTTAACGATCTATAAATTCATCCTACGAGTTGATAGAAATCTTAAATTATCATTTCATCCTTAGCCAATCAGCATAACTTTCCTCACAGTATGGTTTCAAAGCTTGTAAATGAACGTCTCCTCAGAAATTTTATTCTTTTTTTTTTGAGCATTAACCTAAAATTTTTATTATTTTGGCTTTAGGCCTATTTTTAAAATTTCAAACAATCGTTGTAAGCCCATTATAATACTGCAAGGTTAATCTTACATTTCAGTACTCAAACGTTTATTAAGTGCTCTCGAGCTTGTAACGTTATCTTGTTATCCATTTCAGCGAAGTACAGAAACCAACGATTTGCTAACGTACCAATAAAGCAAGTAAGTATTACAAAAGAAAACATTTGATTAAAATTACCTTTTACTGGTTGGAAAGGCTATCACAAATAACTTCATAGGTACTTCTTCTATTATTCACATGGAACGAAGCTTTTTCAAATATTACGACATTGCTTAAATAAAAATATCAACGAAAAAAAGTATCAGGCTGAAAAAAATTATTCGACGAAATTCTTTATAATGAAATATAGCATCTATACGCATAAAGACGATAATTTTACTAATTCATGGTTATAAAAAAAAAAAAAAACTACCCTCGTAGATTCGAGATTATTATTTTATAAAGTATTATTGCGGGTGTAAAATATAAATTAATTTATTCGTGGTCTTTTTCATTTCGGATAATTAATGACGCGCTGGTATCATTTTCAATACAACTCTGGTATTATTTTTGCAGCTATTTTATTTATAGGTACCTATTTATTTTAAACATAACAAATGTATAGGTAGGTAAATGCACATCAAATGCGGTGAAAATTTTTAAAAAAAAAAAAAAAAAAAAGAGTAAAGAATGAAAGGAAGGAAAAGAAAACTAAAACTTTAGAAATAAGAAGTTTACAATTACTTATTCATCAAGTTTAACACCGCTACCGTTGATAGATATGCCTATTTGTTATTTTAATTAAATGAGAAAGATCGAGTTTTGAGAAACGAAAGAAAAAAACTATTCAAAAGCGTAGTTTGGTTGGTGGTTGTGCAATGGAGAAGCTAAGTGCTGTAAGATCCATGGCATGGGCACAAAATACCCGTATTTTTAAAGCACTTTCCGTATCAACAGATCTTCCTACTCAAAAAATTCTTTCTTTGAAATAAAAATTATCGCCGGAGAAAGTCAACTGAACGTTAATTCCGTTGGAATTCCTTTTACAATAAAATAATACAATTGCTATAGTGAAGCTGTAGTAAGGTATTCCTCTGTTCGACTTTAATTCTTATATACGCGATGAAATTATTTACTTATTTTATTTTATTTTATTTTTTTTTTGTTTTTAGAAAATTTCATTATTCGAAATGGTTATTTTATGCGAAAAAGTATTTTGAAAGAATGTTAGGAATTGACTGTAGCGAAATACGTCAGCAAAACCGATGTTATAAGATGATACCCTTTTCCATATTATACTTGTACATTAATTCTTGTTACAAGTTGTACGGCTTGTATACGTAGGTAGTCTCGACTCAGTTGCTGCTTTTATGAAGCAACGTTGTAGAAATTGAAATATTATTTACTTCAGTCTGGAAGAAATTGTTTAAAAGTTCAAATAAGTGCTTTCTTCGTATACAGTACTACACTATACAGCTGCATGTATAGGTATTAGGTATGCCGTACTCTCGATAATAAATTATTTTCAATGCGGATCTTAGGTATTCATAATGAATGAAGTTGTTGGTTATTGTGGCGTATTCTTTGGCTACGTGCTCGGAAGACCACATGAACATTTTCAATTCGCTTAATATTTACGCAAGTGGTTGCAACGTTCTAGGGTAAGGTATCTACTATACCTATACCCCTACTCATATTAGAAGATTCCAATACCGTCCAAGTCCCTTTTAATTTCCATAAACCGATAAATACATATTTTACTGTGGCTTAGGATGAAGCGTTCTTATACTGTTAAGTATGCATTTTTATAGACAGTTTGACCTATACTATGATAATTAATAATAATAATAATAATAATTATAACGAGGAAAAGCGATGCTCTTTCAGCCTAATTTTCGTGAGATATTACAATCACGAGAATTGAAAGAAAACATCGCTCCGCGATGCTTATTGAAGGTAGAAAGGGTTCAATAGAACTAAAAAGTCGTAACCCTCAAAAAACACATCTAAGACCTACCTTAGACCTATATTCCAAACTTCAAATTCCTTTCTCAAGTTGGAGGGGAGTTATACGAGAAACAAACTCAACAAATATAAAAAACTTGCCAAAAAATCATATTTTTTTGGAGCTGAGGGGGGAGGGGGAGAGACTGTGCAATGAGGCTGAAAAGTCTGAAATGTAGCGCAGTATAAGTACCCGTCATATCTACACAGTGGTGGAAAGAGAGTACTTTGTGGAGAAGGTAAAGAAAGAAAGGGGGGAAAGACGAGTACAATAAATTGCTTTTTTGGGTACGTTAACCCGAGTCAGACACACTTATTAACCCCTGAAACGGTTTCGTTTCATTTTGCAGGGTTTTCAAGACAGTTCTACTGGTAAGATTTTGGGGGGGAATGGCCGAGAATAGAAGGGTGCTACGGAATCTAGATAGAATGATATAGTTATCTATGCGTATTTTATTGTATGCGGTATCTTTTAAAAAGCTATATACGTGTGTGTCGATGGGTTCATATTTCAATTTCCTAGCTTAATTTGAAGGGGAGTTATGCGAGAAACAAACTCAGAATATAATAAATCCTGATCAAAAAACCACATTTTCGGGGCTGTGAGAGAATACAATGAAACTGACCAAATTTCAGCTTTCTAGGTCCATTTGGTGGGGAGATAGAGGAGGAACAGCACTTTTTCAAGGCCAAACCCTCATATTTACCCTCTTAATTAAACTAGGGTCTGATTTTTGGATATGCTGTACTCTACTGAGTGGTTCAAATTAAAACAATTTTTGCGTTTTTGGCCCCTCAGCACTCCTAAATATCTGAATTTTGACCCAAGATCACCCCTACTCATGTATATTTCTGATCGGTCGCCAAACTGAGCCAATTGACCAAATTCGAGTGATTTTGGTGTTGAAAAAAATAAAAAATGAAAATAAATATTGAACATTGCCAAAAATAATCGTACTAGTCTTCTAGGACCCCAAAACGGATTTTGTTAATATTCCCTCCCTGATTTGCTGCAGGTGGATAGACTGTAATAGCCTGGTTTTCATTGACAATATGATACAGGAAATCGGGCTACAAATGCAATGAAATGACAATTTGATAAAGCATTGCACAAAAGCTGTGCCCTCGTTTAAGAAGTGAATATTTGTTGTTGAACAATTTTACATATTTACTGAAATCAGCCAAATTTTACTTTTTCTCTAACCAGAGGAGTCGCAACAGTTGTAAATTAACCTCAAAATTATGTGATAAGAATTCCAGCTCTTAAACTCCATTCTTAACCTGATTTTCTGCCATATCGTTAATGAAAATCAGACTGTTGCCGTCTAACAACCTATACGACGGATTTGGGGTGGGGGGCCAACAGAATCGGGTTTGCGGTCCTAAAAAATCATTACGACCATTTTTGGCCCTGTCATATATCTATTTTAATTTTTATCCTGATTTTCGGTTTCATGTCGTCAATGAAAATCAGACTATTATGGTCTAATCATCTACATAGGATGGGGGGATATCAACATAATCCGATTTGGGACCCTAGAAGACCTTTATGACAATTTATGTTCATGTCAGATATTAACATTGAAAAATGTTTAATAGTGCATTCTACAGTTGACCCTAGTTAACTCTAATTGACCATCAATAGTAGACTATCAAAATCTGGATAGTCAAAACCCATATTGTTTTAGATTTTGAGGGAGAGATAACATGCTAACAGACTTAGGATTATATGTCTGAGGTTCATTAGATGTTATGTAGTTGAATTATATCCGATAAAAAGTTGAAATGCCAATAAATGATAAAAAGTCAATTACGTTGAGAACTCTGATGTTGAACTTGATAATTTCAACATCGAAAGATGTTTAGTAGCACACTCTGCAGTTGATCCATAACAGTTGACCATCAACAATGATCCATCAAAATCTGGATTGTTCAGTTTTTGATGGCCAGGATGTTGGTGACCTTAATATTGATGATCAACTTTTCTGGGCTGTTGATATCTGGATCATCAACAGTTAAATTATGTTGACAAAAATAGCTAAATGTTGGGGGAAAATTGCTAACCAATTTTCAAAATTCGCATTGTTAAAAAAAATCACGAATTTTTTAAATATCATGTCACTTCAAATGAAGTTTGGTCTTCTGCTGGATCCGAGAAAGTGATGACATAGAGAATTTTGAAAATTTGCTCAGCATTTTTTTCTTAACATTGGAGTTGACTTTAAAAATGTTAGTAGTCCATAATTGATGGTCAGCTGTTGAAAGTCTGAATTTTGATGGTCCATTATTGGTAGTCAACTCTTTAACAGTCTATATCAACCACTGATGGTCATGCGTTGATAGATCTGGACTGTTAAGAGTTGACAGTCCAGATCTTAATGGTGCCAATGTTGATGGTCCACTCAGTATTATTGATCGGTTGATGGATGTGGACTGTCAAGAGATGGCTGTCCTAATCTTGATGGTGCGAATGTTGATATTTCACTATCATTGGTCAACTCTTCACCATTCGCAGTTTACTACTAATTATTGATGGTCAAGTGTTGATAGATCTAAAGTGTCAAGAGTTGACAGTCCAAATCTTGGCGGTGTGAATGTTGATGGCCCACTCACTTTTGTTGGTCAACTCTTGACAGTATACTGTTGATCACCAACTCTAAATGATCAAATGTTGATAAATCTGGACCGTCAACAGTTAGATTGTGTTTTATGAAAAAGTTGAGAGTTATAAAAAAAAATCCAAGTAATTTTTCAAAATTCTGAATTTTAAAAAACATTACAAATAAAATTTGGATATATGCCGGAGCAGGGGAAGGTAAAATGCTCATATATTATTTTTATTTTTTACCCCAAAACTAGAAATTGTTTGCTCAGTTTAATACTGACCAAAATCGGTAAAATTTAAGGAATAGACTCGCATTGGCGATGGATTTGAAATTTTGGAGTGGAACTAACCTCTCGGGTCAAAATTCTGTTATGTCCAAATTTTGGAGAGAGGGTTCACAGAGGTTAAAATCGCAACAAATGTTCCTTTTTGAGTCAATCAATGAACAATCCAAAATTTCCAAAAATCAGCCTCTTAGGTCATCAGGAGGAAATATATGAAGATTTTACCCCAGTTTGACATTGAAAGGGACTGTCCCTTCCCTATCTCTCTTCCAAATTAAGCTAGAAAGTTGAAATTTCGTATGTAGATTCAGTAGCGGTTCTAGATGTACCTTTTGGAGTCTAGAAATTTCAGCCTCATTACACCCCCTCATAGCCTCAAAAATGTAGTTTTTTGGTTGGTTTTTCTTATTCTTTGAGTTTGTTGCTTGCACATCTCCCCCTCCTTCCTCCAAACTGGACTAGGAAGTTTAAATTTGGTATGTAGATCTAGTATAGATCCTAATTATTCCTTTTGGTGGAATCAACTTTTCAGCCCCATTGCACCCCTGATCTCACCACTAATTAGGAAAAAAGCATCGAATTCAATTCACATAATTATAATATTTCACGAAAATCTGGCAGAATTTTTTTTTTTTAAATCTGTCTCGTTCAGCAGGTGTATGAGAAGTTTTTGGTACAAAAAGGAATCGATATTTACTTGTTATTATACTTAAATACCTACATTAATGCAAATACATGAGTTTACTGCGACAATTCCAACACTTTGAAAGGATGTTGTTCATGTACATGAGCATGATTATGATGTGAAAGTGAAGCGTAAATACTTCAGTGTAAAATAATTAACGCATGTCGGTATAAGTACCATTAAATCTAAAAAGAAAAAGGTTATTAAGAAAAGATAAAGAAATTTGCCTGCTCGGAAATTCAAATTTATTTTTGTTTAAATACGCCAAGTTTTTCTTACGATTCAAAGTCAACCATGCAACCAACTTTTTCGCGAAAATAAGTAAAACTATAAACTTATTCCACCGCTGTGAAGATAAGATGATGCTAAAGGGTTCACTAAACGAACTCTCTTAAGTCAATTTGGTCCCATCGAACTGTAAAAATAATGATGGAGTTTTGTACACAAACTTTTACTGATACCTAAATCAACATTTGTGGAAAATTCAATTTACATTGGCCAATACGAAAATTCTCTGTTTACAACTTTAGATTAGCGAATCGTAATTAGAATTTAATAATTTAGGCATATAAAATTATTTAATTAAGCTGAGGATGAAAATAAAACTCAAAGCTCAGAAGATGCAAACGAAATTTTACGATCATAGGGGGATATAAATAGAATTTACAGTTCCAGGCCTGTAAATTTATTTTCAAAAGAATACACATTGATGATAAAATTATCATAGATAATGGTCTACTTTGATAATATGACATGGTAAATGTTTGAATATTTGCTCATTATTTGGATACGACTCGCGAATACCTTTTTGATCATAACTTCCACAAAAATGAAAAAAAAAAACAGGTTGAGATAAAATTGAAACATCTCACGGATGTTCAAATTTTTATGCTATCTCCATTTTGATTCTAAAAATACTGGTTAAAATAAGGCATTCATCTGAATGCAAAATTTCAGCAAAAAAGGAGAGGAAATGCTAAATCCTCCAGTTTTTTGATAATGTGAGAGATGAAGGGGAGGGTGTTATCCGGGATGGAGCGTATCAGAAAAATACCAAAAAAGTAAATTTCAATTTTTCTTGAAATTTTCTGCATTTCTGAGGTGGTCAAGAGGTTACTTGCTAGGTTGGGCCGAATTTCACTTGCTAACGGCGGAGTTACAATAGTTGCGAAATGCTCCTGAAAATTATGTACTAAAAATTTCGGCTTTCCAACTCAATTTTTTCAACTTGCAAAACTGACTCAAAGATGATTCATTTTCAAAACCAAAAAATTACACGTATTTATACCCAAAGAGATCATTATTGGCAAATTTTTATCATTTCTTTTTTTTGGGGATTTTTTAAAAATTTCACTTTTTGGGTTCTTTTACGATTTTCTGAAAAACTATGAAGGAAATTTTTTTTGAAAAATACGTTTTTGAAATAGATGTTGGACACCAATTTTACATAATTAACTGCAATATTTCAATTTTTCTGCCGTCGATGATTTCTCAGGGATGCTTAAACAAAAGTTTTCTCTTGTTTTTTCAAGAATTTTTTTTTTGCTTCATTAGGAATTTTCTTTCAATAAATTCGTGAAGAAATGGACTAAATATACCTACCTACCTTTGTTCATTTAAGGTCGGTTATCATTACTTGTATTCTTTTCAGGAGTTCTCAGTAGTTATCGCAACGTACAAAAATGCTGTATAATTCGTTCAAAAAGAAAGAAAAAAATGAAAAATTGCTTTTGAGGGTTTAAAATTTATTAAAAATGTCTACATTGATAAATTTTTTTAAAGAAAAAATTCGTGTTATTTATTTTAAAAGACGTGAAAAATGATCATTTTTGAGTTCCCTTCGAATATCGACCGTGAAAGGTAAAATTTAAGTATTGCATTTAAACATCTAAAATTAATGTCCTACATACTTTCAGAAAGACGTTTCTCAAAAACAAATTTCTTTCGTTACTTTTCAGAAAATCGTGAAAAAACCCAGTAAACTGGCATTTTTTAAAACCCCCCAGAAAAAAGGGGAAATTATGAAAATTTTCCAACGATGATAAGTTTGGGTATAAATATTTTTAATAATTCTATTTTTTTATAAAATTTAAAAAAAAATTTAAAAATTAGCCAACTTTTAGTAAATTTTGCAAGTTGAAAAAAATGAGTTAGAAAGCAGAACTTTTAATACATTTATTTTTAGGACATGTGGTTTGCAGATTTTCAAAAGAAAGCAAAGTTTGGTCTATGTAACCTATTGCTTAATCAAAAGTCATATTCAAAATATAAGTGAACATTGAAACTCAGCGACCTCGAATTAGTAGTAAATAAGTGATGCGTCGTATCGCTTAATTTTTCTCATTTTTTTTAAATTTTGACCATGTTAAGGGCCCGAATGGGTTTTAGTGAGATCAGATCAAATATTTTGAGATGATATTCAAATTGGGCATCCTCAATAGCAACACTCGATAGGTCACTTCACTTTTTCAATTTTTAGCCTGATTTTCTATATCATTTTGTCAATGAGAACCAGGCCATTACAGTCTATTGACCAACGGTGGATGAAAGGGGGAATATCAACAAAATCCGTTTTGTGGACCTAGAAGACCATTCAGATGATTTTTAGCCATGTCAGGTATTTATTTTAATTTTTTTTTCCTAAACATTAAAATTATTTACTCCGCTCGATACCGACCAAAATCGCTCTAATTCAGTCAATCGGCTCAATTTAGCGGCAGATCAAATATATACGACTGGGGATGAACTTGGGTCAAAATTCAGTTATGCCCTAATTCGAGGGAGGGGGTGCTGAGGGGTCAAAAAAGAAAGAATTGCCCCATTTTGAGCCAATCGATAGTGCATCCGAAATTGTACATCATATCCAAAAATCAACTTCCCAAGTCAATTAGGAAGCGAGATATTCGGGCTTCTCCTCTTTTTACCCTTGAAAAAGGGCTGCTCTTCTCCTATCTTCCAATCATATTGAGCAAGGAAGTTGAAATTTCGCAGGTACATTTAGTTGAACCCCTTGATGTGCCTTTTTGAGAGTTCCAACTTTTAAGCTCCATTGCACCCCCTCACAGTCCTAATAAAGTGTTTTTTTGATCGGTTTTTCTCATTGTTCTTATTTGAGTTTGTTCCTCGCATAACTCCCCTCCTAATTGAGTTAGGAACTTGAAATTAGGTATGTACATTGAATAGAAACCCTAGATGTGTTTTTCGGGGGTCTCGACTTTTCAGCCTTATTTCACCCCCTTGCAGCCTCAAAAAATGTAGTTTTTTGTCTGTTTTTTTTTATTTTTTGAGTTTGTTCCTCGCACATCTTTCTCCCAAACTAGACTAGGTAGTTGGAATTTGGTTTGTAAATCAAGTATCGGTCAAAAATGTGCGTTTTGGTGGTATCGACTTTCCAGCCTCATTGCACCCCCTCCCCTCCCCCTACTACTGATTTGGAAAAAAGCGTTGCAGAGCAATTCGTTTGTTCAATTTACATAAAAATAATATTTCATGAAAATCAGGCTGACAGAACATCGCGAAGCGATAATTTTGATCGAAATAGAGGATCCCTACGTCCACCATAACTGAGATCCCATTTTGATAACTGATTGGTTAAAACATGTATTTCACAGTTTCTTAGATGATAATTTTTTCAAATCTTCACATGGCTAATTATAAATATTTCTGTTCATCGAGAAAATTTGAACTTTCAACTCAAGTGTTCAACTTTGAGCATTCAAAAATTTTATCATCGATTTTGAATCCATTTTGTATTTTACATAAAACAATAATCAATTTCAAAATACCTGCCTCCAAAGTTAAGCTATTTAGTGATAAATCGAAATTGCACGAAAATTACTATTACCATCCCTCTACCTTTTGTACGGTTAAGACCGAAATGAATGATGATTCTTTCACTAGACCACTAACACGTTGAAGAATTCATAAAAAGAAATTGACCAAAATCAGAAAACCCTAGATCAGATTTCAGCCAGCTTGTAATTTTTTAATGATTTTACTAAAAATTGTAAAATTATCATTTTTAATTCCTACTCGTAAATAGGATGATTTTAAAAATTCCTCAAAATTTTACCGGATTAACCTAATAATGTAACATAAGCTGCGTGTAATGTACCTTGATGAATATAATGTAATTCTTTACGAGTGGGGGGGGGGGAATGCTAGGTGTAAGGTATACCAGCTCGATGTAGGCCGTAGACTTTATATGTAAGAGAGTTTAAAAAGTGAATATCCTTTGTTTTGGACCTTTCGTTGATGGCTAGATTGTTTCCATTATGCTGACGTTTGAAATACGCGCCTGTACTAACCTTGCTATATAAATAAATGATTAAAATCTCACATTATAGTAAAACGTTAATACGTAAGTGTAACTTTTTTTCCTTTTTTTTTTTTTTTTTTGAAAATATATACGACACATAGGTATATAGGTATACATGTGGAACGCAACGTTGAAAAATGTCACGTAATATTTTACGTTTTAATCAACACGTTCTGCCTTGGTTTTTTTTCCTACGTCGGTTTTTCAACCGGCACACCGCCACTGAAACTGAAAGTTACCACCACTAATGGGATAATTTTACAATAATAACCACCGCACCGCACCGGGAGCCGGAGTTAACCGCGTAACATTTTGTTACAATGTAAATTCGCATAGTCGGCAGCTTTTTCAAAATATGCTCGCCTCTCATTTGTAAAATACGTAATTTGACATCTATGGAAAAATAATACCATCATTTGTGGTACAAAATATTGACATGTTTTCCATCGAAATATCTGTAATGTATTGGCCAGCTTTATATGCCAAGCCGCATTCGTATACGAGTTTTCATGCAAATTGTGTCTACTCTTGTATGCCTGTGTGCCCCCAATTGATAAGGTATGTTAAATTCGATGCGAAATTAACAATTCGTGTGATATCGTCCAAAATAGACTGTTATTTTGCCGAAATTATCTAAAATGGTATTTGATTGAATGGAATATTTTTCATATGCTTTATCATCCAATCATTCGAATTCAAGTAGGCTGTAGAGTACCTTTGTCGCCGTCGTCGTCGTCAGCGGCGAATAGATTTTCAATGTAATGCCTGTTATTTAATAAAAAATTGAACGAAAAATACTTCTTTTTTTTTGTAATTCAAAAATTCGTCGAAATATGGCGAGCGATTTTTTACTCTTTTTTTTCAATACGGAGCATATTTTATGAAAAAAAGAAATTGAAGGTCGGAGATAGTTTTAGCGTCGATATTTTATACAATTTTAAGACGTTGTAAAAATACGTATGCGTCGCTAAATTCAAAGTGCTTATCAAAATTTATAAAATACTTTTACGAAGAGTGAATTATACTAGGTACCTATCCTGTGTATACTTCGAAAGTGGTATCAACCTTCAACCATTAGATAATATCAATTTTCCATTATCATCGACAAATTTCATTTTTTTTTTTCACCTTACAACTGTGGAAAATTTTTCTCAACGTAATCATTTGAATATCTAATTAATTAGGTATCTTGATTTTTAAAAAGAAAATTTAATCTTTTACAGTGTTCCAACTACCTTTGAAAAGGATGTTTAGAACTTTCGAATATTATGGTTGTATAGATAATACACCCGAAAGAGAGTCAAAAATAGTTCGACCCCCCTCCCCATTTCAACCGTACTGGGCTACTCAGGCTTGGTGTGAGGTAAAATTAAGTGTAAGCGATATAAATATTGAAAATTTTTTTTAAAGGACAAAATGTACAAACCAAATTCTTGATACTATCTGACTCTCTCAGCTCATTAACGTCCATTCAAAATAAATTCTCCGAAGAACCCATAGTAAAACAGATCCACCAAATGATTTACAACCTGGAAATGTTAAACATTAAAGTCTCTTTCATGTTTATACCGAGCCATATAGGCATAAATGGAAATGAAGAAAT
>FIZR01028186.1:0-19604 GCA_900060175.1 Ferrisia virgata | reverse complement strand
TCATCCGGAATTTGAGGGGGGTCTGGTTGAATTTTGAGTTCTGTTCGAATGTTATGTAAAGCTGGGCATTGGAATAGTAGATGTTGAACAGTAAGAGTGATGGAGTTGCAATATTGACAGGTTGGGGGGACAGATTTTTGGTAAAGACAGTTGTGAGTTAGTTTAGTGTGTCCTATTTTAAGTCGTGTAGTGATAACTTCTTTTTTTCTGTTTAGTTGATTCAAATGTTTCCACGGTGTTTATATATTTTTTGTGTTGAAATAGCTTGTTCGTTGCTTGGGTGTACCAAAAATGTTGCCAATTTGCCTAGGACAGCTACGTGAAAAATGTTCTGATATCATTAGAAAGGTGCATAGCTAAGGGGGAGGGGGTAAGAACTGTTTTTGCAAGTTCATCTACTATTTCATTTCCTGTTATACCAACATGGCTGGGAATGTAGAAGAATTTTGCTACTATGTTTTTTTTTCAACGTGAGTAAAGTGTTAAAAATAATCAATGAAAATTTTGAGAAAATTTGATAATAACAAGTAAAAAGCGGAAAAAATTACGAAAAATGAGCGAAAATTAGATGAAAATTGGATAAAAATGAGTAAAAAGAGCAAAAAACTGACCAAAAATCACGAAAAAACTTTGAAAAATCGGTGAAAATTGTCCAAAAACATGAATAAATCTTTGAAATTTATCGATATTCGGTTGAAAATTCACGTACTATGAAAAAATTGTTGAAATCCATGAAAAACTAGAAAAATTTTGATAAATATGGGTAAAAAATGGAACAAATTACAAAAAAATGTTTAAAAATGAGCGAAAATTGATCTAAATTATAAAAATAAAATCAATAAAAATCATTGAAAATTAGATAAAAATTGGATAAAAAAAGGGGTAAAGAGGGCAGACGATCAAAAATCGCGAAAAAAAGTTTAAAAATGAGCGAAAATTGTCCTAATAAATGAATAAAATCTTTGAAATGTATGGAAATCTGGATTAAAAATTCAACAAAAACGGGTAAACAGAATAAAAAATTGATCAAAAATCACAAAAAAAAAATATATAAATGGGTTAAATTATACCCAAAATATGACAAAAATTATTAAAAATCATTGAAAATTCAGAGAAAATTTGATAAAAATGAGTAAAAAGTACAAAACATTGATCAAAATTCATGAAAAAAATGTTGAAAACTGAGTGAAAATCAACTTGAATTACGTAAAAGAACTGATAAAAATTATTGAAAATTACGTAAAAATTTGATAAAAATAGATAAAAAATGCAAAAAAGTGATACACAATCACAAAAACATGTTCAAAATTGAGTAAAAATTTATTTAAAATACGAAAAAAATATCAAACTTTAATTTTTTTATAAAATCAACGGTTATACTACTTCTCTTTACTTCGTTTTCATATATACACATATTTTTGCGTAGCTAAATAAAAAAAAAATCATCATTGAGCTAACTTATTCTGTAAAACTCATAATCATATCTGGAATACCCATTAGGTTGGATATTCTAGCATAAAAAATGAAAATCAACCATTACCTTTTCATCAAACAATTGGATCTTAATTTGTAAAAAAAATGTTGCCAACATCACGTTTCACCTCTAAACTTCTCTTTTGAAAACAGATGATCTAAAATTCCGCTTTTTAAAATTCCTTAGGAAATTTAGATAATCATTGTGATTGGCGAAACCGAAAAAAGCGTTTCACAAAAACGTACATTAAAAGATCCAATTTCGAGCTGCCAAAGTCGATTTTTGATTATTCGTACAAGTGGTAGAAGTAACTTATGGCGTTTTTCCACATTCCAACGTATAAATTATCTATCCACATAAAAAAAATATGAAGCGAAATGACACTTAAATGTGTTATGTTGAAACCTCTACTAAAAATTTGACCATCGCAAGGGCACCAACAAAGGAAGCTATAGCCAAAATTTTGACAGCTGATTGCATTTTTCAATTCTTTACAAACTCTTAAAGAGAAAAATGAGACTTTTTGACATTCTCCTTTCAACAGTCCAGGTTTCATTAAAATAGCAGTTTAATAGTAAGCTATGTAACTTGACTTTTTAGATAATCTCTCTCAAACGCACTGCTCAATGGGGCTTCTGTCCTCTCCTCCTCGCGTCGTAAAACATCGCACTAAATTAGCGTAAAACACTTCCAATTAATAATAAAATATAGCGATTAATATGCTCCGAAAATTGACCATAATTCACACTCGAGCTATTAAAAAGGAGGAAAAAAACTACGATTTTTTTCCACCTATTTCAGCCTGTTTACGCAACCCAACCCCTCGAAACTGATCAGGCGAGTAAAAATAACGGCACCGGCCTAATTAGAAAATTCTCCAGCCAGTAAATTTGTGCCGCCCGCCGCCGAAAAACCTCAACGCCGCCGTCCGATAAAAAAATCCCGCGTCCCGAGAGAGAACCCGCCAGATTGCTGGAATTTTCCTCGAACTGGGAAAACAAACTCATTATCACCCTATTTAAAAGCTTTCTTTACTTATCGAAGCGTAATTAATGACCGTAGCTGGAAAAGCGACGACGAGAAAGTACGCTAAAACGAGGGCGATAGACGAGCAATATGGTAAACGTTACAACCCTCGTTGCTCACCGTACTCATCTTATATAGGTACTTCTTACAGCGAAACTAGTGTCGTTAAAATAATTCAACTAACCCGATTTACGTGTATTATAGGATATTGCTCGCTTCCTATAATAACTCGAGTGCATACGGATATAAAATCGCAACAAACGCGTCGATGTTTACACATTTATTACATAAGTGGAAATATTTACAGTCAATAATCAAAGTAAATTGTACGCCAGCTAGCAGATGTAAACTATAAATATGAGATGATTTTCCAAGTGTTATGTTTACTATTCGTTGTCTCGTTGTTGTCTTGTTACTCTCTCGTATAAATGTGTATTGAAAAATATCTATCTAATACAAAATCGGTATTATTTTCGTATCCACTATATGCATACGTATAATATACGGATTGCTTATTGAATACCTATTTATTTTACAAGTATAGGTATTATTTTTACGTAAATAGCTCATGTACCATATACCGAATGGTGTATTGTCGTTATTTAGGTAAATTGGTAGCAGAACTAATCGTCTATTAGTATACCCTTTACAGTACCTGTACAGGACCTCGTCGTGCACGTATGTAATACACTGTACTCACATATACCATAGTACTTGATAGAATGAAGTGGACCGAGAGAACGAACGAGCTGGCATAGGGTAAAGGACGCGGAAACGTTGTAATAGCCGCGATACACGTACGTACTGTACGTCTACGTACGTACTTGGTATACGAGTATACTATCCAGATGAGATCTCGTGTAAATAAGCACTACTTATACGAGAGTTTGCCGAAGAAAATGTTAACTTTTCAAAAACGAGAATCGTACCCTGTCTCTCTCTCTTTCTCTCTCTCTCTCTCTCTCTGGAGTTAAAATAAATAGCGACGATTTAATCGAAACGACTGTTCGTTTGTTTCGTCGTAATCATCCATAAAGGGACTGACTATTGCCACAAGCTGTGTGAAATCAGCGTCCCGAGTACACCCTTCACCGTCTCCGCGTGTCTGCGTTTTTATCCGAGCAAATAAGTTTTTCGCAAATAGTATCTACTTGTTTGAATTAGAAGCGGGAGATGTATGCGGGGGTCGGTGGCGGGCGTGAGTAGACCAAGTACAACCAGCCACAAAAAGGAGTTATTTTACTGCAACAGTTTAATTTTTCAAATCATCGAAGCATCTTTAATGTCGAAACGATTAACACAATGGTGTGGAGCAGGGGGCTGAGACTGAGGACGACGTACTGACGATGCGATGCGATGCTTTCGTGTATATGGCAACTTACGATACGAGGAAATTGTTTAGTAAATTTCAAACAACCGTTAGAATAGGAGGAAATTTAGCGAAAGGATAAAAGTATATCGTTTAGTTGGATTGTTGGTTGGAAATACGCTTTAAGATACGTTCATCGCTTCGATGAATCTGCGAAAACATTTGTAAGCGTTTTGGGATTCTTTTTTTTCTTCTTCTTCTTCTGCTTCTCTTTCATTATTAAATTATAAACCGAGAATTGGCGTACGTAGGCGGAACAGCCAGCGTGGCAGTTTTTTTTTTCATTTAACGAGTATAAGCAGAAAGTTCATATAACGTGTCTGATTTGAAATTTTTCTCAAAAACCTATACATTTTTTTCAGAGGTTAGCGATGAAAAAAGTTTAAGTTGAAAGAAATCTATTAAGTTTGAAAATTCCCTTATTCGTAATTTATA
This sequence comes from Ferrisia virgata, assembly GCA_900060175.1. Lineage (NCBI taxonomy): Eukaryota > Metazoa > Arthropoda > Insecta > Hemiptera > Pseudococcidae > Ferrisia > Ferrisia virgata. Next base: position 15,300 of record FIZR01028186.1, on the reverse strand, counting down.
CATCATCATTGAAATTTTTAATACAATTTTCACTCTGAAATAAGTCATTGGGCACTATTTACTTTTTCGGTACATCTTAAAACGAGTATTTTCACGTAATAATAGTGAAATACTCGTAACTTTAGGTTTTCCAAAGTTTTGACCAAATATTGTAACGCATCTCTGCATGAATAAGATTTCTCATACACCATCCTCTTTGATCAGTGTATAAAATGAAGGAGATAACATAAATTGTTTCATTTTTTACTGAATAAAATAAAACACATGGTATAGAATCCAACTAAATCTGCGTATCGATTTTCAACCCGTTACCACAATTTGGGCGAACTCAAAAAATAAGAAAAGTTGACCAAAGCAAGCACGTATGGGACCTGTACTAAATCTTCATACTAAATTTCAAACTAACTAAGAAAACTAATTTTCGGATACGTTACACAATTTTTATTTTCTATGGAATGACTCAAAAACTAATAATTTTTGTAATTTTTGACTCTCAACACCCGTCCTTCAAATTTCAGCATATCTAACTTTTGACCAAAGGTCATCCCCACTCATGAAAATATGCCAACTGTCTATTCATGAAATAAAAAAAAGAGCACTCTGTGATGTTTTTTTAAACAGTGTTGGGCATACAGGTACTTACTTTGCGTACCAAATCTCCACCTACTCGGTGAATTTGGGGGAGAGTTATGCGTACCATAAACTTGAAAAATAATAAAAAGCGACTAAAAAATTAAATTTTTGGGGCTGTGAGAGAGTGCAATGGGTTTAAAAAGTTGAAAATCTTATAAAGCACGTCTAGAGCTTCTACTAAATGAGGATAGAATCAATTTTTTTCAAGGTCTAAAAGGAAAAAAAGCTCATATCTCACCTCCTAATTGACCTAGGGGGCTGATTTTTGGATACCATATACAACTTCTTGGTTTAAAGACGAACTATTTTTGCCACTTTAACTCCTCAGTATCACCCCCCCCCCGCAATTTAGCTATAACTGAATTCTGATCCGAGGCCATCCGAGGCTCTGAAATATCAAATCCGCTACCAATCGAAACCTACCAACCAAATAATTTTTAGTTCTGGTAGGGTAGGAGAAGGGGGGGGGGAGGGAACAAATAAAAAGGAATAAATATCTGACATGACCAAAATTGGCCTCAATAGCCTTTTAAAACTTCAATACGGTTTTCGTTGATTCCCCCCCCCCCCCATCATGTGCAGATCAATAATCCTTATTAGCCTGGTTTTTATTGGCAATACGACGTGAAAGATCATGCTAAAAATACAAATAGAAATATACATTTGATACGTCCAAAAATGGTCTTAACAGACTTCTAGGATCTTAAAACGTATCTGGCTAAAAATACATTTTTTTGAAGAAAAATTCTTGAGTTACACCATGGCGAAAAAAGAGGAGGCATGTGTTTGGACCTCCCCCCTCCCCTGAGGATTTTTTCACGTAAAAATTCATTTTCACACGCGAAAGAACAGTGAAATTCAGTATTAAATATGCCGAAATACTCATCCTTTGACCCCCAACCCTCAAAATTTGGCACTATTTTCATCAAACAAATTTCAAAAAATTCTCACCCTGCCCCCTCTGCAGTGGTCGCAGTTGTTACACTTTTGGTTATAGTTATTGAAAGAAAACTTGAGATTTTTCTAAAAATGTTAAAGGAGGAGATGGATTAATTTAAATTAATTTTTTTCAAAATTTGCAATATTAACGAAAAAAAAATTAATTTAAAAAACACTCGTCAGCTGCGAACACACCACGTATAGTAGTAAATTTTTTCGTTTCTTCTCACGATTTTTTTCTAATTTCGAAATAAATTTTCGAGTTTTTTAAAGCCTTTTTTATGGGTTTGATAAATTTTCTACACTCTTATCATTATCTGGTCAATTTTCAACTACAATTTTCGATTATCAGCGGAAATTATTTTCAATTTTAAACAACTTAGAATTCTTTACAAGACCTTTTTTACGTATTTTTCAAACTATTCTCGGAATTTTTGATCAAAATTTCTATTCTACTCGCACGTGGAAATATTTTACACTGTTTCTGCCATATCTAACTTATTCCTGATCCATGCATAAAATGATGTTTCGTGTGCGGTTAACCAAATTAAACTTCAATGCTTTAGAAGGTTTTTTGAACCACTTCAGGCTGAAAAGTAGACTTTGTTCGAAAAAATTTTTAGAAACTTTTGCCTCCTTTCCAATGTGTTTCTTTCTCCAGGTATGGATAAATATCCAGGATACGCGTATTTTTCAGTTTGTATCTTTCTCATCATGAAATCGACATGGAAAGATCAAATTCCTTTTATGAATTCTTGTTAATGTCTAGCAGGGCTGTAGCGAAGGGGGTATAGGAGCGCCCCCCTCGTGAAAAAGTAGCCAGTTATTCAGCAAATTTTCAAACTATCTGGAAAAATTGAAAATTTGGCGTTTGATAAATTTTAAAGAGTATTGGGAAAGATGCGTTAAGATACGAATCCCCGAGTTTTCTGTTCATATTTTCAAAAATTTTCACTTTCGTTCCACTCGGACTATATTTTTTTCATAAATATTAAAAAAAAATCCATTATATCTCTTCCTTCTTAGAACGCAAACGTGATCACTGAACCGTATAAAACTTGTGAAAACTGAAACCCTTCCTTTTTCTTTATAAAACCTCGAAATAAGCTCTTTTTATGTAAGTACTAGTGAAAAAACCCTATTTTTTCAAAATTTCGCACTAGCTTCGCTTGGGCATGCGTACAAGTCTATTTTATCTATATTATTCACTTCAATTATGTAAATAGAAAATAATTTGTTACCCCCTCCCCCCCTACGCTGCAGTGAACATTCCTGGCTACTCCAATTTATCACTCCTTCACTTAAAAAATCAAGAATCAGTGGCAAAATGTTTTCATAAAACGTAATTTTTTGGGTAAAAATTATCGTTAATTTTTTTAGTCATGTTCCCCTTCTGTTTTGGCTGCGTTCTCAAACGTTTACAGGTACGTAATTGAGTAGTTGAGGCTAATAAATTAAATTATATTTATACAAAATAACCCCTGAGTAGGAAAAAAGATGTTCTCTGAACTATGCTGCTTCTCGTACATCGAAAACAACATTATCAGATCACTTAGTGCATTAAAATGACATCTTCATACAGGGAGAACCTCGTCAAGAAATTATTCCATCTAACTACGAGTATTAAATTTTACGAACCTGTACTCAAACCCCATAATACTTTCTTTTTACTTAATGATACATCAGCGCTGAAAACTACCCGGAAACTTTTTCTCCCCATCGTTACAAAAATTCTCGCTAAGCTCGACTACTATTTAATGTATTTCAATTACTCGGGCCGATTTCGGTATTTCAAGCATTGTACCTACGTAGAAAACCAGCTACCTACGTGGAGCAGGAGAGCAGGAGGCGACCGAAAGCAAAATTAAAAGTAGGAAAAAGCATCGGAATACTCGACTGTTGGGTAAGGTTGGCTTCGATGAAAAAGAAAACAAGCAACTGAAGATAATACGACTACGCTGCGTTATGTAGTAGATATACCTACAGTTTGCGAAAAGCTCAAAATGCTTACATAAGAAGAAGACGAATTATTGTCGAAAGTGTGTTAGTGTACGTAGTGTAAATACTACTTACAAACACCATGCTGCAAACCTGTATCCCAGGTGAATTACGACGGAACCTACAAGTTCGCTTGCCAAATGTTTGTAAACACAAGCTATACACGAAGAAAAATACTACGTGACCGAAAAAAAAAAAAAAGTACGGAAAAATGCTTCGAGCGTGGTGGGAAGAAAAAATTTTCATCTTATAACGAAATTAATTTTCACTTTTTAACTCGCAGGCGTGAAAAATTTCGCAACTTATCAAACTGTTTTTGAATAATAAAAAGTACAAGGAAAACATTCGAGTTGATCACGAGCGAGGCTGAAAATGTGTCGAAAATGTTATAAAAAGTATTTTGACGTATATATTTTTTTCGCGTATAAATATACCATATTTTGTTTACAATTGTGATTTTTACGTCGAAACGAAGAAATCATTACAGATTCGCCATCGCCATTGCCACGCCATGCCAAATATTTGAAAATTTCATAATGGAATGAAAACCTCCAGATGTAAGTATAACAACAATACCCATCGGTATACAGATGAGATTTCGATGGAAAGTTTGAAATTTCACCGCGACGAAAAACCTTATACATACAACTCGTCCTGCTCGAGTTAACTTTTCTTCGCGCTAATCAAGAACGAAATGCTACCTCTATATACCTATATATATATATATTTATATACAGAGGCAGTACATTTTCCATGTTTCTATTTTCATCACTTCAAAGTGAAGTATAAAATATAAATGATTTTCTCTCGAACATTAGGTGTATACTAAAGCTTCCTTCTCAACCATTCTTCTCGGATGCAATGTACCTACAGCTGAAGAAAAGTGAGTACAGCTCGTCAAGTTACAAATTTGAAACGGAACAAGGCGCAAAAGTTGCCAGGCAGGCAAACGAAAGTAAATCCAAAAAGAGAATTATTTCGGTTCGTGTGTCTCACCTTTTTTCTCGACAAATCGTATAAACTTTAAATTCCACTCGAAGCGATTCAACTTCGCCACGCATATTGATTACAAACGCTAAACAATAATTTTATTCCAATAAGGAAAATATTCGCTCGCGTATTCCTTTTTTTCATTCTTCCCACAGCATCCTTTTGATATAACAATAGCGAATCTTATATTGACAGATCGATTCAACTTGCCACCTTGCCGGTTCGATTAAACACCAACAACGTATATCGTTAACTCGATTAAGCTGCTATTACACGGGAATTACGCTCGTAATGTAAATTTTTCAACCGAACCCATGGTAGTGTGTATGTGTGTGTGTGTCTGTTCAACCACCAGTACGTTGTTGTAAAGAAAAGCTATATACACAGCTTTATACTATTCTTTCGTTTATATCGCTATTAAATACAAATAATCGGATTCGTTTTCAAGCATTAATAGATGCTAATGATTATTAATAGCGAGATTAAAAGAGTCTTTTGATAATTACGACTTCGCTTGTTCCACCATACCTCTATGTACATAGATAGGTACTTGTACGTAGCGGAGACAAGTACGAAATATTGTCGAGTCATTTCTCAAATCGTACTATTCGCCGATGATGATGTAGTGCCAGTGTACACGACGAAAAGTCGACGAGACCAGATTCGGTACAGCCTGGCAACACAGTTTGCTTTTTTTCTCACACACCTCGGATCACTTGAACTCCCGTCATTGAAGTACGACCAGGTATATCGCAGTGGTGTGTAAAATTAAACGCGAAATTCGAACGATTATCCGAATTCTTTTCTGAAGATCATTCGTGATATGATAAATGTTTCAAATCCTCCGATTACGTTGATCGCCTATAAGAATGAGATCGGTAAAATTTACTGTGCTGTGGTATGTATGCTGAAGTGCGGTGTGGTAGTGGTGTAATTTGAAATGTAATCATTGGTTTTGATCAAATATATTTACACGTATGTAGTGTACTTGGGTATCTTTGTTTGATTTTCAGTTGAGAAATATGTAGATGTATACGAAGATGTTACAAAAGTGTATCCAAGGCTGATCTAAATACCTATTTTACTTTTTTTTTTTTTGGTAGGTATTATCGTATTTCAATGGGATCCCTCCACAGTTTAATTTATTGTTGCGATGATTTCGAGTAATTATTACATAACCGTTGAAACGTCGATAATTTTTTTTACTTTATTATCGGAGCGGTTAAACTCCAAAGTAGAATTTTGGGTGTTCCACAATAACCTTTTTATCTGAATTTCGAACCCTTTGAATGTCGATTTAAAGATACGAATTATTAAAAGGTTATCTTGTACTCATTAAAATAATTTGAACGATTGTTGAAGAAAGTATTGTATAAATATGCAGTTGAAGTTCCATAAAAACTTTCCAAAATGTAGTAAAAATATTTATAAAAAAGCATGTATTATCGTGAAAACATTTTGGAATGAGTTTGAAATTTTTCGTAATAGTTTAAACGAAGTCAAACCGAAATGTTTACAAATTTACTGTTATATTAGATTAATTTTTTATGGCACATGTTTCTTAAAACCGATTCTCAAGTTACCTTTGAAAAGTTCTGTACAATTTTTTGAGTTTTTTTTTTTTTTTTTTTTAATCACATTTGTATGGTATTTTTTGTAGTTTTTAGAGAATTTCAACGAATGGCAACATTTTAAATAATTTCCGGTATTTCAATTTATTCAATGACCTGGTCATCCCTTTTTCTCCAAAAATTCATTATTTTGAAATTTTTTCTAATTTTTATAAAATATTGGAAGTTGCATGAGACACGTAGAGTTTTTATAAAACCTACTAAGTCACATGAGGTGAGCGAAAACACTGTATCGCGTTCAATTTTCACTTAACAAAGGAATAAAATATATTGCTGAGAAAAAGGGAGGTCTCTCCCAGAAAACTCATGTAAGAATGTAAGGGTTAGTAACATTTTGATTACCTTACAAAAGCCTTAAATTCAAAGAAAAACAACATCGCTAAGCGATGCCTTTTCAGCCTCATTTTCGTAAAATATTATATAGCAACTTTCTAGCTCTTTGTGAGGGGGGAGGGAGGAGCAGGAGGGATGCGAGGAACAAACTCAAAAAGTGAGAAAAACATTTCTGGGCTGAAAAGGAGAGCAATTGGTCTAAAAAGTTGAAACCACAAAAAGGCATATCTACGACCCGTCTATGCACCAAATTTCAACTTCCTAGCGCAATTTGGAGTGGAGATGGGGGAGGGAGAGCCTTTTTTCGAGGTCAAAAAGGGGAAAAACCCCATGTCTCCCCTCATAATTAACCTAGTAGGCTGAATTTTGGGAATATTACGCAACTTTGGATTCTCTATCGATTGGCTCAAAAAGGAACAGTTTTTAAGGTTTTAGTATCTAAGCACCTACTTTCCCAAATTTCGGCATAACTGAATTTCGACCTGGTCGTCTCCGCTCATATATATATCCAATCCACCGCCAAACTGAGTCTACTGACCGAATTGGAGCGATTTTGACCAATATCGAGTAGAGTAAATAATGTTAGTATGGGGGGGGATACAAAAAATAAAAAATGGCCAAAAAGGTTGTAATGGCTCTCTAGGACACCAAAACGAACTACATTTATCCCCCTTCACTCATCTGCTGTAGGTCAGTAAACACCATTTGCCTAGTTTTCGTTGATAATATGGTATAAAACATCAAACTAGAAATGGATTTGGTAAATAAACACAAAAAAAAAACGAAATCTAGATTTCGTACAGAGAGTATTTTCGGGTAAGAATAAGCCAAACACCCTTAATCTTGGATATTCAAAATTTCCATAAAATATTCAAGAGTATTTCTGAAAAAATTTTGGGCCCAGAAGTTTCCCAACCCACTCTGCTTATAATATCAAAAAAATCCTTTATTGGGAAAAGATCCTGTACTCATGTGTATTTCAAGAAAGCATATGATTTTGGTCTAAATGTTTAAAAGAATGATGGATCTATCGACATGAATTTTTCCAAAATTTTCTATCACGGGGGGGGGAGGGGGGTTGACAGAAGAAAGCTTCGAATTATTGCAGCTTTGTACCCTAGCAGGGTATACATAATTTTTTTTCACCAAAGTATGCATTTTGACGAGTATAATTTTTATCATTTATTAATTTTTTTCTAAATTTGGGCTGTTCTCAAAAACTAAGAAAATGCTCAAAAATACGTTTCGCTCAGAAATAATGGTCAATATCCGGAAAATGAAAAGAAGTTAAGTTGTTCAGTGTGCGGTTTTATATCAGATTACGCCATTAAAATTTTGGCTGAGGAGCATAATTGCAGAATTCTCGTTTCGGGATCCAAGGGCACTTCCTTCCTGAAATTTGGGACAAAACCTAGACGGGTGATGCTGATATAGTTTTCACATAAATCAAACCTTCTGAATACGATAATAAAGCCAGATTCAATATTTGACCTCAATTAATACCTAGTTTTAGAATACGGAGCTATTACCAATTTTCTACACCGACCTAGAAATTTATGACTTCGGGATCACTTTTTGGTCACTTTTTTTTACCGAAAAATCGTCACTTAAGCTACTTTTTTCAAAAACCGATTACAATGGCTGAAGTTTATTTGAAATCAGTCCGGATTAATTAAGAATATTTTTTTCCCCCATCAACTTGGCCTTATTCAAAAATAAATTTCCAACTATCTAACATTCCACGAATCTACAAATTGAACCACTAAAAGATAATTTCGTTTGGAAAAGATTACTTACTTATTGTTGGTAGATTCCACGTTGACAATTTAGATGCTGGTGCACCCACAACAGAGTCGAGAAAAATTCAAAGCTATAATAATGATAATAATAATAATCTTACTTAATAATTCTACCCGTACGTTTATACGAATTTCTTTCGCCATTGTTTCGAGTAGGTAAATTCAAATTATACGGGGCCAATTACGTGGTAAAACACTGGAAGGCGCTACTTCGGCGGCGGTGGTTTTCTGCGCGCATACGCTTTTGCAGAAACGTGAAACCGTCAAAGTTTTGTTGATGGTAATGAAGATGATGTGGTTTATGTATAATATGAACATATACGTCAATTATATTTACGTATTCATAGGAGAATTTCAAATTTTATACACTTAATTCTACCTACAAGTTTGACGTAGAATACGTTTGTGTTCGCGGGTACGCGTATTGTACCTATTTACATAATACGCCTTAGGCATATTATGAAATCTCCGACTCGGTAAACTAAAATCTCGTTATTGTTTTCGCGACACACACACAACAGAGAGGCGAGTACGCGATTTCCTCTTTTTTTTTTTTGTTTAACATTATTTATTTTACGGCGATCTCGTCCTACTAATTCATTATACCCAACTAACGAATCGATCTGTATTTTTAATTAGCAGAAAAATGCTGTGTGTAGGTTTTACACAGGACTTGGGCGATTTACCATTCGTACCAGTACGTCGATTGCACCAGATATATACATTTGTACACACAGATTGCGGTATGTAGATGAGATAGAAAGACAAGTGGTACGGTTTTCCATTTCCATAACGAGATGCATCATACAACGATTGTTCATAATTTTAAAACAATTCAACGCATTACGAGAAGATATCATATACATAATACGAAGCTGTTTCTTTCGTTCTTCGTTCCTTTTTTTTTTGTTTTTTTTTTTGTAATGGTGCAGTACTCGAGAGGGAATGTGTTGGCTGAGTCGACGAACGAGTTAGAAAAACAGGACAGGGCAAAAAAATATATAGTAATAATAATTCGGAGACCTCGGAGTGTTTTCATATTTCAAGTAAATATGAAAATTTAACCAACTTCTTAGAACGTGTGCGTTGGTTAGCGCACACACACAGCCCTACCACCATACACGTGTGTGGGTGAAAACTTAAATAATAAAATATCGTACTTTCGAGTGTGTTTTGCTGTAAATGTCGTGAAATGTAACGATACACCGGGTACAAACATGAAAATGCAAATCTGCACAGGTTTCTTGGATTTAAATTTTCGCCAGACACATTTTCATAACGCGGTGCTGATATTTTTATACCGCCAGCGTCAGTGTTTTCAACAACGTCGCCGTGCCACGCTACCGCATTTCGAGTGGCGAAGGAAACAATTTCGCGGAAAGATGCTCGATTATTTATACTCCAGCGTAAGGATATTAATTTTAAACGTTGTACTAAAAATAACCGTCGTCGTGATGGAGCTTTTTAGTCTGCTTGATGGTGTTTTAAACGATGTGTATTGCTTGTTCGCATCGTCAACGAGATCATTTTGTGACGATTTTCACCGAAAAAAAAAAAAAAGGCACGAAGAATACGATATTACGTACTGTGATAAAGATACTGCTTACTTCATATTTTATTTTTATTTTTTTTGTAAAGATTAAATAGTAAGGTATGCTTTTTTGAAAAAAGTATTCCTACAGGTAATAGCGAGAGTGTAATGACCCAGTTTTCAAACTTTGAAAATTTCTCGAAAACTTCATCTTGAACTTTTGATCAAAATTTTACAGCTAAATAAAGTTACTCAGTCCCATCTCTTTTTGTCAAAATAAAAAAAAAAAAAAAGTTCTTTTTTTGTAGAGAATTTTCACGCAATGGAAAGAAGTGCGTCTATCCGCTTGCATTTTTTCAAAATTTCTCGCCTCAAAGGAGGGAAAAAATCGAAGGAAGGAGACAGAAGTTCAAACTATATTGATAGGAATTTGCCTAACGTAAGTTTTCCCATGATTTTTTTCACGTTTTAAAATTGATGAAGGGGTATGCACCTGTAAATTTGGAAACCCACGAATCCAGAGTTTATTTTCGACTCAAGTAATTCGTCTATATTTTGACCACATTTTCCTCAATTCTGTAATTGTGTATACATTAAGCCAAAATTTGAGAAGGATTACTTGACATACAACTCCACGCTGGACAACAAAACTTCAACTTATCTTTAAGGAAAAACAAATTAATGAGTATTTTCCCGATTTTTTAAAGACGATCTATACCTCAAAAAAATTCGGAAAAAAATTTATAAATTGTACCACAAGAAAAATAATTAAAAGAACCATCCATCATCAATTCACAATGAACTTGAAAATATGAAAATCTAAATTACATGACAAACAGTTGATACTTTCAAAAAGGTCATAATAAGTATAACGATTTGCCCTTGAGTTTTAAGATTAAAATTTTTCAGAAGAGGCACAAGTAAAAGATGATTCTAAATCCCGTAATTTTTCTTCAACTCTTCACCCGGAATGGAGGGGAAGAAGAGAAAGGAGGAGGGAGCAATGAAAAATGTACTTTAGATAAGGTTTTGTACAAAGATTTTTTCCTCTGTGAATTTTTGACCGATTTTTTCCAAAATTGGTATAAAAGTATAAGAGCTTGGGGAAAGTGTTGTGGAATATTTTCAGATTTTTCGAACCCTGAATTCGGGGCAGAAAAGAGTATTAAGGAAATTTTTCAGATTTTATAGATCCTAAATATGAGCTTGAAATGCTCCGGAAAAAATTTGTTCAAATGGAAGGGAAGGAGGGGAGAGAGGGGTGACACATTTACAATCTTTTTTCGAGCTGGAATTTCGAAAAAAAAAGTTTTTCGTGTTATTGGAGGTATTCTATACTTTCCAAAATTTTTTAAAATTTTTTTGTGGTGGTGGGTTCCCTTGATTTTTTTGAAAACTAGTATACAAGTGAAGGAGCATAGGGAAAGTGTTGAGGAATAATTTCAAATTTTTCGGATCCTAAATATGAGCTGGAAATGTATTGTGAAATTTTTTGGGTGGAGGGGGAGGGGGGTACTTGTACGGTCCATCTTTTAAGCTGGCAATCCGAAAAAAATCATGTTTTTTAGAGTATTGTACACTTTTTAGAATTTTTACAAATTTTTTAGGATGGTGGCCTCTTCTGTAACGTTTAAAACTAGTCTCAGTTGATCAAAAAGTGGCGTTTAAGGAAAAAAGAGATGGCTTTTTGAGGACTACGTAGAAAGCTACCTTACAAAAAAAAATGAAAAAATTCTATGAAATTTAAAAAAAAAAAAACAAACAACACGAGAGAATTATCACGAATTGCCGACTGAAAAAGCGGGCCACACAAGCCTCCACAACGTTTTCAAAATCTGAAAAAAATCTGAAAAAATTTCACAACATTCTTCTCCCCTCTCCCATATCTCCACTTTCACTACAAGTTGGAAAAAAAAATCGGTTGAAAACTCGCGGAAAGAAATAATTGAGGTTAAGACCTCCTATAAAGTGAAGTTTTCGTTGCTCAGCCTCCAGTAACGAGATAAAAAATCGTACGTAGGTGAAATTATATTTTACCGGTACCTATCAAAGTGCTGAGGAAAATTTCAGTTTTGTTGAGACTAAAGGCAAATCACTATGTATAGCTCGCTATGGTAGCCTTTTGAGCAGACATTATTAGCTGAAAATTTTATTTCCTACAAATTTGCATCTCAGTAATGTTTTTTCCTAAAACGTCTCGTTCCCGAATTTAAAAATATAACTTTCAACGACATGTTAAAATGAACCTTTCTAGATGCTCTCTTTTGAATGCCTATCAGCAGCTTTTTCAATATATCTAAAATCTAAAATTTCATATAGAGAGATTTCAATTCAAAGTGTGTTACATATTCAAAAATAATTCAAATCGAAGAATTTTTTCCATCCATATTGTTATTTATTTCAAAATTCATCAACTTGAACAGATATCTCATCGATTGATTAATAAATTCATCAAGTCATCAAATGAACCTCTGCTCATAAATCAGATCACGGTTAAAATACAATACTCATCCTGCTGGAATAATTTATTATTCTTTCGTATTAATTTTCAATTTTAACCTATACAAACACGTGTAATGAAAATTTCACTTCACACTCCACTCCAACTCCTAGATATAATTCTAAAAAAAAAAAAAAAAACCTTACAGACATCGTATCGCATCAACTACTCATCGATCGATTCGAAACGCTACTATTTTACTCGCATCGAAACCAAACATCGTCCGGATACGAATCATTGCACAGCATCGTACACAATCCGCGTTCATATTTACGTTCATATTGTACGTCGCACCGACCACGACCTATCTCCACAATGTAAACTCGACAAGAAATAGTGATTCACGTATCATCACCTTATCTCGAATCGGTGTTTAATTAAAACGTCAACATTAATCCACCGACGACGACGCGACCATACCAATAACATAGCGATACGCTGACGTTTGACGCGAACCGACGACGACGATACACAGTAAATTGTCAGCAACCGGTTTATCGGTGTCTGGTATAATTAACTGCCAATCAAAAGCGTATTAATAACGTGATAATTACACTACACATACGTAAATATAAGTACCACTATTTGTACGTAGCAGACACGAAGACGAGGCGAGGCGAGGCGTCCCAGCATCATTCACACTTCTTCGTAGGTATCTGTTTACAAAATTCATTTTACTTGCAATCATCTATACACAGGTGTGAAATACAAAACGACTCGGCTCAGAGACAATGTCGCAATAAAGTACGACAATTTTACGAATCACTCGGCTGGCCAAGTACCTAGGCTATCGTATGCGAACCGCGTTCAAACACACCGGTACCATTTTATAACGTCATAAATGACGCCAGGTCAGTCTGTCCGCCGTGCACTGCGTGGTGCCATCTTTCACCAAAACACCTATACACCGCCGATTCGGGGCTACAATTACACGGTTTTAGTACAAATACGAGTACATTAATACCGCAATAGAATAATAGCCGACGTGGTGTGCATATTGCACCGCAAAGACCGCAGATTAGAACCGATTATCAGTGATGAGTGTGTTTTTTATGACTGCGATGGCGGCTCGGTCCGATCATCAATACGTATATTACATACGAATAAACTTTTCGAAAAAAAAATATATAAAAAAGAATCACTCGACGAGTTCACGACAAAAATACGACGACGACGATTGTCGTCGTCGGCGAGCCGCCATCATCATCATCGCGAGTATAATCGGTCATCGCAACACATTTACAACCCGAGCAATATAATTTCTCAATTTACTCGTAATTCACACGTCGATAAAAATTTTTGCCGCAACTTGAAACATGCCACAGATATAGGCAGGGGAGAACATTAACAACTAATCAACTAGGCGAGAACGTGCTAACACATTTTCCGCTCTTCAAGATGCATATAACTTGCTCAGTGACCGCTGCAAAGTTTTTTTTCTTCGCTTTCTAGAGTCGAATAAAAAAAAACGACATACACGAATACTACGAGCACACACAACGTGAAAATAAGAGCACTCGTTGAAATCATGTGTACAAGTTGGACGGTCTTAGATGCATTTTTAAAAACATCTACGAGTACGACTTCGGCTCGATGTATGGTGCGAAAATAACGTTCAACTCAAACATCGTTAAACGTGCTTTAATGAGAATCAAAGTAGAAAATAAAAATGCGTAATTAAGTAACAAACGTGTACCTAAACCTATAAAGATAGGCTTTTCATCTAACCCCCTTCCTCTGGCGATACCCATCTATTCTACACACTCGTACCTATTACAATACCTACGTACAGATACCTACTACTCGAATGCACAAACCCATTGTACACATACACATTCCGTTCAAACCGACGACTACGACGACTACGACCAGAGGACGAGACAACTCACGCTCATGTCCATACAGTCAATAAACGCTCAGGCTCAGCGAACTTGAATCAGTCACGATGCGTTAGCGGTTTCGCAATCGTAATAATGTATGTACCTACTCTCTTCATCTGGATACGTTAGCGTACAGCACACACATAGCTCTGGCTCGGTAAGCCAGCTATGTCGCGACTATATAGCTACATTTTTCATTCAACGACATGGAAAATAACATGCCAGTCTGTACAACAGTATATGTACGTATATGTACGTAGTTGGATGAAAACCGCAGCGCGCAATGACACGAACTGAACGTACCGTAGTATATCACCAATAATATACGAAGAGGTACACACAGACACGCGAACCAACCATCGAGAATCGAAAGACATCGGGAGCTTGTAAGAGGTTTCGAAAATATATATACTCGCTTAAACGTCATTATAATATTTCCATGAGAACGATTCGACATCTCGTAACGTGTAGCGGCCGCGTAGCACGGACGCAGGATACATGAAAATGCAAATGATCCAAGTAGACACAATGTCGAAATCATTTACCATCATCATTCATTAAATATTACCGCACCGTTGATTAGAATACTCGGTTAATTAGCTAATTTCCTCCTCATCTGCTTCGTGTTAGCTGCCTTATATATCATTTGCCAGCATAAGCCTGAGCGCGCGCACACCTCATCCCGGTGGCAATTTCACTCCTAGGAGCGAAAATAGTACAGGTTTTTTTTTCAGATTTTAAACCCCATCAAACTTCACGGAAAGTAACCTTGAACTTCCCTAAAATCCGTACACATTTTGCCTCTGTTGAGGAGGAGGAAGTGGCAAGGGAGGGGGGTGGGTAGAGATGTTCTCAAGACAAGATAAAACTGACGATTTCTTGAAAACCGATCTTGCTTTTCCAAAATAAATCTCCTAAAGAAATTAGCCCACACTAGTTACGGATCTGATAGACAAACCTTACTCAAATTATACAAAACTCTAATCCATTCTACACTCGACTATGGCTCTTGTATCTACACCACTGCAAATTCTTCTGTTCTCGACAGGCTAAACACAATTCACAA
>FIZR01028181.1:0-51251 GCA_900060175.1 Ferrisia virgata | reverse complement strand
TTTGAGTTGAGTTCCGAATAAACGCTTTCCGAAGCTACATAGCCGTTGTTCTTGATTATTTATTAGATATTGAATTTTATTTTACTCACAAAAGCTGAAATTATGTATTCGGCTCGATGTTGACCAAAATTGCTCAAATTCCATCTTTGGACTTGGATGGAAAGGCGGAAGGATGACCACTCCAAGATATCAAATCCACCGCCAAGCTAAGCCTATTTTCCAGATTTGATAGATTTTAGTCAGTATTGGGTTAAGCAAACGTTTACAATAAATATCTGTCATGGCGAAAAATGTTCGTGATGGTCTTCTAAGACCCTAAAACGGATTTGGTTGGTATTCTGCTCTCAACCGATGCAGGTTGATAGACCGTAATTGCCTGGTTTTCACTTACATTGTGACGTGGAAAATCAGGCTAAAAAATTACAAAAATGGAAAAAAGTAATTGTTATTGCTCACTCATTTCCAATCTCTAATGAGCACCATTCTTTTTGATTTGTGTAGATGGAAATAACAAGCATGGCCATTTGTTTCACAAGACTTTCATCTTGTAGATGGGATTGCAGGACTTCTTTTTATAAGTGTTCTATAAAATCAACGTTACAATAAGAAAAATCTCAAAAACATGAAAATATCGATAAAATAATCAAAAATAATGAATCAGATTATAACACTTATGAATAAGAGTTATTAATAATGACTTTAAATACAGTCTTGAATAACAGCTCCAAATAACCGCTCTGACAAGGAAATTACCCCGGGTGTTACACTCCATATGTAAAAATTGTTTCACAGGCACGTAGAGTATTCAAAATTACCCATACTGTCAAAATTTCATCCCTTAAACCTCATTTGTGGAGGATTTGGGGGAGGGGGAGAGTGGAATATCGAAAAATTGAGAAACAGTGCTGCGAAATTTACAAGAAATGAAATAACTCGACTTCATACCGTGTTTAGGAGCTAATTTTTTCTCCAGTTCGGATTCCAGTTTCGTTCATTTTCAGCAATCAGCTGAAGCGCCGGTAATTTTGAAATGGTTTGGCTCCAGCCCCGGAAGCAAGCTGCTTCCATTCGAAATGTTTAGCTCCAGCTCCACAGCAGGCCCGGGGCTAAGAATTAGCTACTTTGTATTCCAAGCATTAGGCTCCAATTGGTTTCAGAACCACATCATGCCATTCTAAACAATTGACGATTTTAGGGGGAGTGGTAAAAAATGGTGTCCTTTAAGTATCATTTTCGTGGATTTTATGCTCTAAATTAATCGTATATCCTATTGGTTGAAATCAAAACTAAAACTTCTGTAATTCTGATTCTGACCAATGGCAACTACGATTGATACGTATATAAAATCTACAAAAATGATAAGAGACGCCATTTATGTAACATTTTTTACCATTTCCCTTTTTGGCTTCGGCTCTGAATAGAACTCCGGTAAAAAGGGGACAGAGGGTTTGTATCAAGCTCTGGGGATGAGTCTGCACTCTGCGATAGATCTCTGGTAGGTTGAATGGAATGTATGACTACTCTCATTATAAGTCTCGGAGGCTGGATGACATCGTAGCTGAGGGAATGTTAATATTAAAATCCTGACTTTTCTTTCTCAATAAGACAAATAAAGGAATTAAATCTCTCCTGAAGGTACTGGAACCCGATTTTCCTCAACTTCTAAAGAATCTACGGTTCTTGTTGGGGGAACATCAATTATAATTTATTACTCGATGCTTATATCAAGAATAAGTTAATTTTTTCGTAGTAAAAAGGATTATATTCTTATTTGATTAATCATCATTCTTATCAATCCATTGTGTGAATTACTAATTCATTATTCGTCCCGAACACCGTTAGAATGCTGGAGAAGAAAGCACATCATAAAAATAATTTTGAAAGTATGAAGAACATTGTGCCTATTTTAAGGAAAAGACGCTTTCCTCTTAATTAAAATAATTAGGTAGATATGTAAAGTTTGAATCAATGGAATTAGCTCTTAAATCGAAGGATTAACTTACATGAACGGTGCAAGTATCATTTTCCTAAACATATACAGTAATAAAAATGTTTCTGTTCCTTCGTTGTAAATTGTAATGACGATCTTCTTTCTAAAGTGAATTACTGTGAATATGTTGATGAATGATTGCTATTGAATTAATTCAATGAAAAAATTATTACTTTGCCATTTCTGGCTTGGTATGAAACGTTGTAGTAGTTGAAATTTGTTTTTGATCTTTGATTAAAACGATAATAACGTTCTAGTTTTCTCTAGCATAGATCTGAAAACATCCTGTTCTTGTTCGATATTATTTATAGTTCAGTAGTAGTCGAATATTGTAATATTAAAATAATTATGAAGTCATACAAACGTATTTCATTGTACGTTTGTACCATTCATCCATTTCATGTCACTTGCTTTGATATTCGGATTCAGGTCTCGTATTGGTTTTAATATTGATACATAGATTAGAATCATTGTCATCGGACATTGGAGTGAGAATCAAATATAATACAGTTAGAATTCGATTTACCTATTATTAGTAATAATTATTAATTATATTTATTTTATTATTATTCACGGAAAGTAAATTCTAAACGTTTAATTGGTTATGTTCCACGCTACGATTCTACAAACGAACCTACGTCTGAACTTAGTTTTGTTGACGTTTCAATATTTACCAATTACATATGTTGAATCGATTCAATATCGATTCTTCTTTTTCAAAGCATGAACATTCTACGTATAAATCATTATTAAAATTGCCTCTTTGTTCATTTGTTCATTAAAATAAATTCACCAGAATTAACTTATATTCGAATACGATTACTGATCTCCCAATTACAAAATGGACGTCAGTTTTACTTTAGCTTTGATGAAGCATCGTATAATTGAAATCGATAATCGTAATCTGTAGATGTTCGATAAAACGCGCCTACGATGACGTCACGTTCGATGTGTTTCCAACGAAACAGTGAAATTTTTCCAAACCGAAAACCGAATGAAAAATTCTATAACGTTTGAAAATTATTATTTTGTTTGATATGCGATTAAATTATGATTAATTGTGTTCGCGTTTCGCTCTTCTATTGCATACTGTTTTAGCTGGTACCAATACAAACTAACAAAATAATTACTTTTGTATTCAGCGCCGAAAACTATTAATCATGCGAACCGTAGAAACACCATCGAAAGCGGTTTCGTTGCTTCGAACGAACGTTAACACAACATCATGAAAATAGCAACGTAGCAGATAACTTTGTAATTTTACGTTACAGAGCGGCCAGAACGTTCATCGACGACCGATGGAAATAAGTGTTTCTGTGCACAAAACAAAGGTACGTTATTGATTTATAATTTATTATCGAACTCGGCATCACTTAACTGACTACTTTGTAATTTCGTATTGTTCGTCGTTTTAGAAATCGTGTTCGTTCGTTGAAACCGATGGTTTTATGGTATGGAAAAATCCAACGTCAAAAAAGCCAATAATGTAGATTTAAGTAAGTTCGGATTGGCAGTAGGTGAATCTCAAAATTCTAACAATGAAGTAGAATTCATCGGTTGCGGAGCTGACGGATTTCGACCAGCTAGTCGCAATGAATTATTTGCTGGCGAACAAGTAAGCAAATACTCGACTCGTACGACGTTCTCTAAAGTAAACGAAAAATCATCACAGTAATTGTGTTCCTAGAATGAAGAACCATGGTGGAAAACGCAGTTCTTCATTTCGGAGCCGGTCTTATTTGGAATGTGGGATGGTGTTTTTACTTCTTGTTTGATCAACATCTTCGGCGTTATTGTTTTTCTCAGATCTGGATGGTTGGTTGCTCAAGCTGGTATTTTAAACGCGGTGTTTATTGTTTTATCGACCAGTAAGTTGGATTGTTGTTGATTTGTATCGTTGGATTCGTGTTGGAAAATTAATTTCAATCGTGTTACATTCGATTCCAGTCGGAATAGCGTTAATATCGGTTTTATCAGCTGTTGGTATTTGTGAAAGATGTCGAGTCGAAAGTGGTGGCGTTTATTTTCTACTAGCTCACGTACTCGGACCTCGATCTGCTGCAGCTGTTGGAATAGTCTACGTCTTCGGCCAAGTGAGCAGAATTCCGGTTTACGTAATGGTCGATCTGATATTATCACGATGATTTATAACACGTGGCATATTATTTTAGGCGGTTGGTTGTAGTTTGAATTTAGTCGGATTTGGCGAATCAATGGCCGGATTGTTGAACATGACTTCGAACACTTGGGCTGAAAAAATGTTCGCCAGCGCTGCCGTATTTTTTCTATGGATTATCAATCTAGTCGGCGTTAAATGGGTTATTAAGCTGCAGTTTTTGTTATTAATATTACTCTTATTGGCTGGATTGGATTTTGCGGTCGGATCGTTCATTCATACTGACATGAGTTCGTGTATTTTTATTTACGGTGTAACTGAGAAGAATCGTATATTTAATTTTTCAACGTTTTTGTTTATTAGAGGAAGGCTTCGAAGGATGGGTCAGCGATAATTTCGTATTAAATTTACTACCTTCGTACACCAATGGTTATAATTGGTTTACTGTTTTCGCTGTTTATTTCCCATCAATCACAGGAGTTATGGCTGGTATCAATATGAGCGGAGATTTAAGCCAGCCATCGCAAGATATTCCAAATGGAACGTTCGCTGCTTTATTCACAGCGTAAGATAAATCTTCTGCGTTGTTATTATTTGATACGAATCGTGCTCGTGAAGTAATATTCATCGTAATTTCATTACAGTGCCGGATTGTATTTAATTTTCGTTATATTTTTGGGCAGCACGTGCGTTAGAAACGTTTTACTTACTGATTTTACTATCGCAGCTAAAGTATCGGCGTTCAGTAAGTGGATTGTTATCGTATTTTCACATAATTATCGGTATCTTAATTTAATTTCCGCCCTAGGTTTTCTGTTACTGGCCGGAGTGTATATATCGTCTATGTCGAGTTGTCTGGGAGCTTTATACGGTACACCTCGTGTACTTCAGTCGATCGCCAACGAAAAAGTGATACCAATTATTAATATTCTAGGACAAGGGGTAATGCACAATGTTTACGAATGTTTTGTTTTTTATTTTTAAATGTATCGCCCTTAATTTTGGTCGTATTTTTTTTTCCTTTTTTACAGAAAGGTCCGAATAAGATACCGATTTTCGCCATGATCGTTATAGCCATTACGATAGTTATATTTACATTGGTCGGTGATATCAATACTCTAGCACCGATCGTAACGATGCCATTTTTATTAACTTATATTGCTCTGGATTACGCTTATTTTGCCTTGGCGCAGACTTTCGATATACAACATCAAAGGGAACAGCGATTTAAAAAGTAAACCATATCGTAACTATTCGACCAACGAATATACTTCATATGTTGTCTGAAATTAATGATATTTGTTGTACGTGACAGGTCGGTCAGAAGCAGCCAAGGATATCAGTCTTGTTCGCCGACGAGTGACGAATGCGAAGATCTCGATAGCTTGTTTCCTGAAAGAAATAATCGACTGGTCAATAATAGTGTTAATGTAAGTTGTACACATTTGAAGGTCGTCATTTGACGAAGTGCTTCTAAAATCGATATATTTTAACAGTACAGTTTTAGCCTGATTTTCTGCGTCATATTGTGATTGAAAACTAAAAACCAGACATTTACAGTCTATCGGCCTATGGCAAAGGGGGAGGGGATGAATTTTAGTAAAATTCGTTTTGGGGTCCTAGAAGGCCATTACCGCAATTTTTGGCCATGTCACATATTTCTAAAATCATTTATTCTGCTTAATACGGACCAAAATCGCTCTAATTTGGCCAATTGGCTCTGTTTGGCAGCGGATTAGATATATATCAGTTGGGATGACTTTGAGTCAGAATTCAGTTGTACCCAAACTTGGAGGAGGGGGTACTGAGGCACTAAAAACGAAAAAATCATTTCTTTTTAAATCAATCGATACGGAATCCAAAGTTGTACAGCATATCTGAAAATCAGCCTCCTAGGTCAATTAGAAGGAGAGATATGAGGGTCTTGGCCCCTTTTCGACTTTGCAAAGGATTCCTCCCCCTATCTCCGCACCGAATTGAACTCATAAGTAGAAATTTGTTTTGTGGATATAGTCCTCAGGCCAATTTAACAGCCTCAAGACAGTCTTAAATAGCCTCCAAACCGCGCTAGCCTCCAGATATCTTCTTGTAGCTTCCAAGACGCCTCGCGTAGCCCGCAAATGCCCTTCGGTAGCTTCTAGACATACTTCAATAGCCAACAGACCCCTTTTATTTACTCCAAACACCGTTCAATAGCCTACAGACCTTTTATATAGGCTCAAGAAGCCTTTCAATAGTCACCAGACTCCTGATACAGCCTCCAAATGCCGTTCAATAGCCTTCAAGACGCCGTATACAGCTCTCAGCCCCCCCCCCCTTTAACAGCCTCCAAATCTCTTCAATTGCTAGCAGACCCCTTATATAACCCGCAGACGCCCCTTCAGAGGCTACCAACCCCCCCTTCAATAGGTTGCAGTCTCTTTGCACAGCTTCCAGATACCGTTCGATAGCCTCCACACTCGCTCCAATAGCCATAGATACCCCCTACATAGCCCCCAGACCTCCTTCTACAGCCACCAGACACCTTCAATGTCCCACAAATGCCTCTGAATAGCCTCCAGACGCCGTTCAATAGCCCTTAGACCTCCTTTAATAGCCTCTAAGGTGCTGTATTATAGACCTCAGATCCACTTTAACAGATTCCAGACCTCCTTGAATAGCTTACAAGCCGGGCTATTTAGTTCCCATAGCCACCAGACCCATTAGTAGGGGCTCTAGATGTGCCTTTTGGAGATCCAGGCTTCTCAGCCCCCTTGCACCTCATCACAGCCTTAAAAATGTAGTTTTTTGGTCGGTTTTTCTTATTTTTTGAGTTTGTTTCGTGCATAACTCTCCTCCAAATTGGGCTGGGAAGTTGAAATTTGGTGAGTAGGATTGGATCCTCCGTACTTTGAATACAGCAAATTCACATGATTATAATATCTCACGAAAATCAGGCTGGAAAAGCAATTCTTTTTTTTTTTTTTAATCTGTAGTATTTCTATGTTTTTAATTCAGGTAACCGAAGATTCACCCAACGTTACAGTTCACAGTAAAGGTGGAAATTGGTATTCGGGATTGTGCAACAGATGGCTCTCTTTATGCGGAGTAATTTAATTTATATAAAAAAAATAAATTTTTTAATTTATAATCTGTGAATTGTACGAATTTGAATAATTATCTGCTCGCAGGTGGTATTAAATATCGGAATAATGTTCATTATCGATAGTAAATACGCTCTAGCTACGTTCGTTACGGTTTTCATAATATGGTGTTATATTGGACTAACTAATCCGGCTGTGAAACCCGGAGCTGCTAACGAATTTAATTTTTTACGTTTTATACGTAAAACTATACTAAGAATACTCAGGTTTGTTGTCAATTCAAAACCGTGAAAAGCATTTAAAATTGTACTAAATATCTCATAATGTGTAATTTTATGACGCCTATTTTTGTACAGGAAACGAACTTACGAATACGAAGAAATAATTGTAACGCCGATTCATCCTCCGTCCGAAATACAGCCTTCGCAGTTGACTGAAGAAAATCAAGATTTTGCAGGTCGTCTCAGATTCCATCAGACCGCCAACGTTCAGCCTTTGATGGGTAAACAAAACATGGCCACGGATACTGTACAAATACTACAATGATCTTTACAGTCGATAATTTATCGCTATAAGTTCCTAATTACTTATTCGTCGAAGAGCGTCGGATTATTCAGAGAATTTATTTCGGTTGGTCAGGCCCTGTTTTTACTCGTATACTTCTGTAAATCATTCAACGCAACGGTGAAAAATAACATTGCTATGTTATTTAGAGCGAATTTACATTTCGCCTTTTGATATTCCAGTACTTATTTTATAATACTGTAAACAACGAATGTTGTTTAGTACAAATCTGGCTGTGGTATTGTGTTTCTAATTTATTGTAATTTACATTTTTTTTTTGTTATTAGCTAATGCAAAAAAAAATCAATGTCTTAACACTTGAAAATAATTGCCCTTTTAAATCAAATAATGTGTAATTTATTAATCGATTTATATTTGCAATTTTAGACAAATAATGTACGTTGTGGTGTTTTATTTATGTGTTTTATATGTGAAAAATGCGATTTCATTTCATTAACTTATTGTTTTGATTTGTATAACACGCGTGATTCCAGCTGAAGAATGTCATTATATCGTTTTCCGCCAGAATTTAACTGGAAAATGTTATAGAAAATACGTTATTTTGATGAAAAATAATTTTTGTAACGAGAAAATAAATACGTAAAATTACATAGAACGGCGTAACTCGATTAATTTCGTTAATTCTACTATTTAAAATGGTCAACGGAATTAATTTCTTAATTTGAAACTGGATGGATGCGTGGAGTCATCTATCGGAGTATCAATGAAATACTTACTCTTTGAAAAATGCATTTATCTCCAAAACTAAGCATTTTTTATTAGAATTTTATTTCATAATCGCGTTCAGCGACCTTGAAAACCCCGGTAATCAAATTGTCAGCCAAATCTGTTAATTAAAAAAATCCGTTCTTACGTTTTTAAAAAAACGCCTGCAAAAATACGTGTTATGCATTCCAAATAACACCAGTTTGATGTTTCAAAATTGAGGCGGGATAAATTCCCTGTGACCGAAAACCTCGAAACTGATTGATTTTCGGCTGAAATTGACCACTGAAATGAATTCCTTGTGGTTGAAAACCAACCCATAGACACTTCACATTGCTTATTTCATCTTGTAGAAGCAACTTTATCGTAAAATTACATATTATCTCGAAACTGGTTGATTTTCGAGTGAAATTGACCGCAGAAATGGATTCCTCGTGGTCGAAACCCTGCCCGGAGACACTTCACTCGACTAAATACTCGCTAGGGAACGCGTAATTAAAATTCAAAGTTTGGAGTATTTTGGAACGAGAGACCTTTTAATATCTCATATTCTCCTGGTGAAATTTCCGGCTTTTATACCAAAATACAACTCCGCCGCTGACGCTGCTTAAATATTTCACATGTCATTTGGGTTGCATACGCTTTCATATCAAGGCGCAAAATTTTAAATTTTTTAACAAGCAGCACCAGCAGCGGAGGTGTATTTTGGTATAAAAGCCGGAAATTTCACCAGGAGAATATGAGATATTAAAAGGTCTCTCGTTCCAAAATACTTCAAACTTTGAATTTTAATTACGCGTTCCCTAGCGAGTATTTAGTCGAGTGAAGTGTCTCCGGGCAGGGTTTCGACCACGAGGAATCCATTTCTGCGGTCAATTTCACTCGAAAATCAACCAGTTTCGAGATAATATGTAATTTTACGATAAAGTTGCTTCTACAAGATGAAATAAGCAATGTGAAGTGTCTATGGGTTGGTTTTCAACCACAAGGAATCCATTTCGGTGGTCAATTTCAGCCGAAAATCAACCAGTTTCGAGATAACACGCAGTTTTACGATAAAGTTGCCTCTGTAAGGTGAAATAAACAACGTGAAACGTTTTCGGGTAGGTTATCGGCCACGAGGAATCCATTTCTGAGGTCAATTTCACTCGAAAATCAACAGCAGCATTTGAAGGCAGAAATTGGCTAAGGTTTTTCTTTGTAATGACGCCACAGCTATATACAACGATCGAAGAAAGTTGCAAATGAAGCAGACGAATATGCGAGGAATAACATCACCATTGAACTCGCCGAATAAAAAAACGTATAAAATAACACTTTATTCGATTATTTACGATATAAAATAAATAAAATAGAAATATTACGAAGATCAGTGATAAAACTAGCCATTATCTATATTTTCTGTTTTTTATTTTTAAATTTTAATGAATAAACGCGCTCTGGTGGCCTTGTTAGGAAGCTCCTCCGGAGAAAAAAGAATAATTTGTTGATTGGTTGAATGTTGAGTTGATGAATAAGAGTCAACAATTCAACATTCAACCAATCAACAAATTATTCTTTTTTCTCCGGAGGAGCTTCCTAACAAGGCCACCAGAGCGCGCTTATCCTTAAAAAAATCAAAATACACACGAATTTTCGTATTATTTTCTTTTTCGTAGTTATTTTTTATGGTAAATAATCGAATAAAGCGTCGTTTTATATGTTTTTCGATGCGACAAATTCAATGGCGATATTATTTTTTGCGTAGGATTAATTTTTAACGACGAATTCGTCGGTTTTCTTCTACTAAATGAAATTAGCAAATGTAAAATGTCTAAGGGTAGGTTTTCGACCACAAGGAATCCATTTCTGTGGTCAATTTCATCCAAAAATCCATCATTTTCGAGATAACACGTAGTTTTACGGTAAAATTTGCTTCCACAAGATGAAATAAGCCAACGTGAAGTGTTTCTGGGCAGTTAGTTTTTAGCATCTCTTTCATTATTTTTCACGGATAAGATGAGCTTTTCCGTGGAAATTAAGTATTTTGAAGCTTTTTTCGACGTAAATGAAAGCTTTAAAGGATTAAAAACATTAAATCAATTCGACTAATCGTGACTTTAATGTTATTTATGCTTTTTAAAGCATATTTTCCGGACATTATTCGTACCAGATGCAATAATATAATCGTAAGTTTGACATTTTTACCAACCAAGGAGCCTTACCATCGGCGTATTTAATTACTATTAAAAGAACATACACAAAACGTTTATTTTTTTTTTTTTTTGAAATATACAAATGTATGACTTTTTCAAAGCACACGCTGATACAGAAAAAAAATAATTAAAAATTTAAAAGCTACAACAACTTAACATTTAGATAATTTTTTTCAACAGTGATGGATTATTTAGCTCGTATAAACGTAGTATAATTTAAAACATTAAAAAATGACATCTTTAAAAAAAAAAAATTAATAAATCGTTTACATAACGTTGGAAATTTCATTTTGGTATTTTTTTTCCTCGTGTATACAGGGAGATCAAAAAATAATCATATGTATTAGGCAAAAAAAAAAAAATAATCTTAAAACAATAAATATAAATCTTAATCGCTTATTTATAAATTTCAGTTCTGTGGAATAACTTCGTAATGTGTAATGTAACATTTTAAACGCATTTACAACCCCGTTACTCGTATAATTCTCTCTCGATAAATATTCGTAATGATTTTACAAAAGGCTTATTTTTTCAGCCCAATCAATAGTGTTCTTGTAATATAAAATAAAATTGCAGATTGGAAGAACCAAAAGAATCAATCAATCGTATAATTTTCCAAGTAAAACATCGCAACAATAAGTCCAGTCAATTTAGGTAAAAAAAAAAAAAAAAGACTAAGAAAAAATTTCCCATCTTAGGTTTTTGTCGAGGAATATGTCAAGAAGGATAAATTTTTTTCGGGGGCGAGTCATCAAAAAAGGGTATTTTCTGGGTCACAGCATAAATAGCCTTAAAAATGTAACAAAAACTCGCGTTGTGAGTTTTACTAAGCACAAATGGTACAAGCTACGCAGTTGTACATTGCTGACTAAATTTTATGGCCAAATTGAAATTTTGAGAGTGGGGGGAGGGGAGGGGCAGGGGTGGAGCCAAAAAATTTCACGAATGTGGCTTGTGATATATCGAAATATCAATTTTTGAAGATGCACAGTACAAATCTGGCACTATTTTGCACTTTGGATGTAAGGGGGGTGGGGCTGGGGGAGGGAGGTACATACGTGTAAGGTGAATTTCGCTCCAAACTAATAATTAAAACTCGATTCATAGACTGATAATTGTTGAAAAGCATAGCTGAACGATTTTCGACGCCAGGATTTGGATTTCAGAAAATTTCTCAAAATGAGGGAAGGGGGCTGAGGGCAACATGAGAAATTTCATCATCATAGCTTGTTATATATCGAAATATACGTTTTCAAGGGTGTAGAATACGAATCTGGCACTATTTTGCACTTTGGGTGCAAGGGGGTAAGATGGAGGGTGGCGAGACACGTAAACGTAAGACGAATTTAGCTCCAAATTAACGATTAAAACCCAATTCATGAGCTGATAATTATCAAAATATATAGTTGAACAATCTCCGATACCAGAATTTAAATTTTAGAAAATTTCTCAAAGTGCTGGAAGGGGCGGAGGGGAAAATGATACAGCATTGAGATGAAATACTCTGCCTGAATTAAACGAATAAATAAATACTTTAGCATTAAGAATGAAGGGTTGAAATGGGGCACCTTATCTTATTTAATTCTATTTTAATACTTATATATAAATTTAAATGAAAGAAATTTTTGTGGATAGGATAGGCAACGCTCCGGAGCCTTCTAAAACGAATCATTGATCTTCGGAGGCGGAGCTGCAACCTTATAAAATGAAATTTTGGGCGTTAGAGCCGGAGCTGGAGCCTCATAACACAGAATTTTGGACTCCGGAGTTTGAGCCTTGTGAAATAAAATGGGCTCTGGAGCCGGAGCCTTATCAGAAACCACGATCTTTCGGTGCTTTGGAAAAAACTAATGGGGGGGGGGGGGATCTAGACCCCCTGTGGGTTGCGTTCACTTCCCACCGATGGGGACTTTTAGTGTGTTGTTTGTGGACACCTTGGTGATAAATTCCTCGAAAAAAACACAAGATGGAAATTTTTTTTTATGACTTTTACCTAGACTGACTGGACTACCCATCTGGCTGAGAAATAATCAACTTTAGGGCACGTTTTACTAATGATCTTCAACCTCCCAGTACTTTGACGTGTATGCAACGTACAGTGTAATTGCTCAGTAACATCTAACCACGTTTTTTTTTTTTTTTTATCTTATCAGCATCCAAAATTCTGGCTCTTTGAACATTGCAACGAATCACATACATATTATCACAGCGAACACAAATCGTACATTACACCGCGTCGCTAATATGGCTGTATGAATTCCAAATATCTATCGTTAATTACACAGATTGCATTTACATTTACATATGTACAGTTTACAAAACACACACACACACACACGTATAAATTAACACACATAGATATTTCGAGCGCAGAAATAATCAGATAAAAAATGGCCAGGGTTTTTTATAACTAAAAAAAAAAAAAAAAATTCCACCGGTCTTCTTAGTGTTAGTTGACACAACCACCGAAGTAATTTCGTGCTCGTAATTCGCCATAAAAGCGAACACATTACACGTTCGTGTCAATTTGAGCGTATGTAATCTGCACAATATGTACATTTACGAGATAAACCGATCGTATGAAAATATCCCTTTGATATCATTCAGCAACCGTAATCATCTGTGTTTTTCACTTCCTTCGTAGAACGATGGCGATGTCGATGGAGCTGTTGATACGTAATACGAACATATTTATATAAAAGATCTTATACATAGAGAAAAAAAAAACAACCCGGACGCGTTTATCAATTAAAAAATAAAAAAAAATATTACGAGAGAAATTCAGTGTAAAAAGGTGGATATCAAATTGGGTTGAAGATGGAAAATGTTTACACAAAATAACGAAATTAATGATAAAAAAAAAAAAATACAAACACACACACGATATTTCTTAATAATAAAAAGACTAGATTTACATTTTTTTTTTGTTTTCTTTTTTTTTTTTTTTCATCTTTTAACACATCTCAACACTACTCTTAAAATTCAAACGCAACGAATGTAAAATAATTGGTACTTATTTCGCTTTTTATCTTTAATTTTCCCCCTTTTCGATTATTCATACTAATTTTATCATCTGTACGCGTATTTCACATATATTAAAATAGGTAAAAAAAAATACACACAAACAAACGAAAAATATTATCAATTGATTCGTATAAAAAAAAAAAAAAAAAAAAAAAAAAAAAAAAAAAAAAAAAAAAAAACCTAAAAGGGGAAACAGAAGTGGTTTAAAATATGCAACCCTTTTCTCATTAATTTACATACGTATTTTACAACCCATTAAAGAGTAAAATGGTAATTCACAACCATTAAAATGTGGTATTTGAAATTATAATGATATCGAGGAATGGATCAGGCTAGCAAGTTAAAAAACAGGATTTTCGAATTTTTCAAAAAAAAAAAAATAATAATAATAATAATAACAATTTAAAAAAAAAAACTTTCAATTCAAAATAGCTAAAATATCACATATTAAAAAATCAATTATTTTTGGCAAACGATAGGTATCATAAAAATGGCGAAAAATCGAAACCAGTAAAGTCAGTATTATTTTTAACAATTCGAATATCGATTTCAAAAATTAAATAATAATAATCGAAATATTGTTTTCGACGTTATCGCAATGAGACATAAAACGGCCAGCCATTCTTTTTAGTAAGCAACATCGTTATCAAATTAGCCAAAAAAATATAAATAACATGAGCGATAAAAATTGAAAAACATGAAGGATCGGACGATCCTAAACAATGACGTCATAACAGAAATGTAGCATTTATATTACTTCACCATACCACTCGCTTTTAATAACCCCCTCTCCCTCCACCCTTTTCTTTCATCCACAAAAAATACCACATAAAATTTTAGCAAATGAGAGAAATGTTAAAATTTCAATCAAATAGCCAATGCAATTAGTGGACCTTGTAGGAGAAATTTTTCCCAGCAAAATTTGTCATGTGAAAGTTATACCTATCTTGATGATTGCAGGGGCAGAGCTTATTTCAACTTTAGTAGATCTACATAACAAAATCTGTTGTAAAAATGTTTCACTTCAAAGTCCACTGCTGAAGTAAGCAGTTTGTAAACATTTTTTTTCGTTAAATTTTTCATTAAATTTTTTTTTTCAATTTGCCAAAAGAAAAATTCTACAAATTACCGATTTGCAGCGGTGAACCTTGCAGAAGAATGTTTTTGTGATAAATTTTGCTACATAGAAATTTTGCCTATCTTGATTTCTTGAAGGAGCTACTAAAATTCAAAGAAGAGCTGCTCCTTCAATTGCCAAGATAGACAATACTTTCATAGGACAATTTTAGCTAGAAAACATTTCTCCTACAAGGTCCATCAATTTCACTGGCCATTTGACTAAAATGTTGAAACTGCTCACTAATAAAATTTTACCCTCTAGTATTTTCCATCCGTGAAGAGGAGGGGGGAGGGGAGGGGTCACAGTGCACTTCGCAGTAATACATTTTTGTAACAAATTTTGTGGTATAGAAATTTTGCCAATCTTGACTTTTTGAAGGAACTATTACAATTCAAAGAAGAACTGCCCCTTGAATTGCCAAGATAGGCAATACTTCACATGACAATTTTTGCTGGAAAAAATTTCTGCTACAAAGTCCATCAATTTCATTGGCCATTTGACTAAAATGTTGAAACTGCTCACTAATAAAATTTTACCCTCTAGTATTTTCCATCCGTGAAGAGGAGGGAGGAGGGGAGGGGTCACAGTGCACTTCGCAGTAATACATTTTTGTAACAAATTTTGTGGTATAGAAATTTTGCCAATCTTGACTTTTTGAAGGAACTATTACAATTCAAAGAAGAACTGCCCCTTGAATTGCCAAGATAGGCAATACTTCTACATGACAATTTTTGCTGGAAAAAATTTCTGCTACAAAGTCCATCAATTTCATTGGCCATTTGACTAAAATGTTGAAACTGCTCACTTATAGAATTTTACCCTCTAGTATTTTCCATCCGTGAAAAGGAAGGGGGGAGGGGGTCACAGCGCACTTTGCAGTAATACATTTTTGTAACAAATTTTGTTGTGTAGAAATTTTGCCTATCTAGATTTTTTGAAGGAGCTATAAAAAGTCAAATAACCAATACTCCTTCAATTATCGAGATAGGCAAAACTTCCATATGACTTGTTTCGCTGGAAAAAACCTTTGCTACCAGGTCCACTAATTACATTGGCCATTTGATTAGAATTTAGAAATTGCCCACTCGATATTGTAGACTGGTTTTTTGCGGATGAAGGAAGGGGGAGGGTAATAAAAATTTTTAATATCCCGAGATAATATGCTACATTTCTGTTATGCGGTCAGTTTTTAGGTCTATGTCACCAGTGGCAGGATAGTGAAATTATAAGGAAGGAGAGGGGATGGTTAGAAAGATACACACAACAATATTCACAACACTCGTTACATCATTTCCCTTTTTTTTTTTTTTTTTACGCAGCGAAAACGTAAATAAAATAAATCCTATGATAAAAACAACCTGTTCGTTAAGTAAGTCAGTAATTAGTTATACGAAAGAAAAAAATAAAGAAAAAATAACAAAAAAATGAGCAACGAACGAGACAGAAACAGATAGAAATACGTCTCGACATAACTAGAAATAATAATCAAGGAGTCGGAAAAAAAAGAAATCCGTTCGGTGTTACGATGAGAATATTCTGATGAGCAAAGGGATGGGTGGGTGGGGGGGGGGGTGGGGGCGACGGTACATGACATAACTCGATTATCGCGTCATCGAAATAGAAAAATCTTCTGCTCGAAAAACAATTATTACATTATAATAAAATGGAAAACAACGATCGTCTTCGTCTTCGTCATCTCCTGAGTCGGCTGTTTAAATGTTTTTTTTTTTTTATATGGTCAGCGATCCATTTGCTTCGTCTATCTCTGTGCGTAATTTATCGGCCATGTTCGTGTATCTGCGACTGTATAGATTCGCGACTGCTGAGATTATAATATTGGACCCCTACGCCGCTATCGACTGTATTACATTCGCTCGATGGCAGCTGCGTTTGTTGATCTACTGGCAAAGTCGTCAAATGCGTAGCGTCCGATTGAAGCGTTGAACTTTCGCCGATATTCGTCATTATTCCGGGGATCACTTTGCGTTGTAGTGCTTGGACGTAGCTCTGCAAATATTAATTTAACAATGAATAAATAAATACAAATACGAATAAATTCGATAAACGAAGAATTCGATATGCGGAAGCGAATCTGATTCCGATGTTGAAGGGAAGATTGTAGAGTATGGGTTCAAAGACCCGAGTTTAAATAGGTCGCAGCGTCAAATTTTTTTAATTTTTTATGAAGTCTTACGATAATGAATCGTAGTATCAATATTCGCGCTAAAGGTATTATTTAATTTTAGATATTACATTCAGGTCACCGAATAATATGCTCAAATAAGCACGACTTTCGATTTTTACCCAAAAGAGAGCTTGCCGGTGGAATGAACAGTATAAAATTAGCATCTTCGATTCATTCTCGAATAATATCTCTCTGGTGAATTTCTAAGATCACATCTAATTAATGAAATCAACTTAAAATCGAAAAATGATGACTATTTTTATTTCAAATTCGAATTTTATTATCAGATATTATCAATGACAACCAGGCTATTACAGACTATCGACTTATGACGCAGGGAGGATGAAGGAGGGGAGGGGGAGGTATCAAGAAAATCCAGTTTAGGGTCCTAGTAAACAATTGAGATCATTTTTGGCCATGTAAATTTTATTCCCCCAAAACAAAAATTATTTTCTCAATTTGATACGGACCGGAATCGGTCAAATTTGGGGAATAAGCTTCGATTGGCGCGCCATTTAATATTCTGAAAAGTGGGGATGACCTCGAGTCAAAATTCAATTGTGCCTAGTTTTAGAGAGGAGAAGGAGGGGGGGGGGACAAAATCGCAAAAATTGTTCCTTATTCAGCCAATTGATGGAGAATCAGAAGTTGTACAACATTTCCAAAAATCAGGCTTCTAGGTCAATTAAGAGGGGAGATATGACGGTTTCCTCTCTTTTGGACTTTGGACACCAGCTTTTGCGCCTCTATCTCTTCACAAAATTAAGTTACGGAGTTGAAATTCGATATGCAGACTTGGTAGGGGCCATAAATGTGCTTTTTGGAGGTTTCAACTTTTCAGCTCCCTTCTACCCACTCATAGCGATAAAAAAACGGGGTCTTAATCAGTTTTTCTTATTTTTCAAATTTTTTCTACACATATCCCCCCCTCCTTCTTTCAAAATAAAATAGGTGGTTGAAATTTGGCATGTAGACCAACGAGGTGTGCCTTTTGGGGCTTTCGACTTTTCAGCTCGCTTGTACCAGTCACCAGTTGCACCCCCCTCCCCCCACAACCGTTGAAAACTGGTTCTTTGGTGAGTTCTTAATTCTTGAATTTTTCCACGCGTATGTCCCCTCCAAATGGAGGTAGGAAGTTGAAATTTGGCAAATAGATTTAGTAGGGGTCATAAATATCTTTTTCTGCGGGTTTCAACTTTTCAGCCTTCTTGCAGCTCCTCGCAGCTTCAAAAAAACGATTTTTTTGGCCAGTTTTTTCAATTTTTGAGTTTTTCAACGTATATTCCACCCCCTCCAAATGAAGCTATGAAGTTGAAATTTGGCGAATAGATTCAGTAGGGGCCGTAGATATGTTTGAGAGGGGGGAGGGGGTTTCAACTTTTCAGCCTTCTTGCACCTCCTCACAGCTTCAAAAAAACGATTTTTTGACCAGTTTTTCCAATTTTTGAGTTTTTCCCATGCATATCCCCCCCTCTAAACAAAACAAGAAGGTAGAAATTTGGTAAGTAGATTTCGTAAGGGTTCTAGATGTGCATTTTGGAAGATTCGAATTTTCAGGAAACTCTCCCTCATCCAATCTCACCCTAACCCCAACCCCAAAACTGGTTTTTGGGTCAATTTTTCTCAATTTTTGAGTTTTTCCCACGCATATCCCCCCTCCAAATAGAGCTAGGAAATCGAAATTTGGCAAATAGATTTAGTAGGGGCCATAGATGTGTCTTTTTTGGGGTTTCAACTTTTTAACTTTCTTTTGCACCTTCTCACAGTTCCAAAAAAGTGATTTTTTAGCAAGTTTTCCCAATTTTTTGAGTTTTCTCACGTATATTTGCCGCTCCCTCCTCCAAATCAAACAAGGGGGTTCAAATTTAGCAAGTAAATTTAGCAGAGGTTCTCGATATGCCATTAGGGGGTTTTAAATTTTCAGTCTACGTTGAGCTGCACTCCCCCCCCCATCTTTCAAGCCACAAAAAAACCGTTTCTTAGCCAGTTTTACCAATTCGTTGAGTTTTACCACTCATATTCCCCCTCTCCCCCCGCTCCTACAAATCGAACGAGGAAGTAGAAATTTGGTAAGTAGATTCAGTACGGGTTCTGGTAGTGCATTTTGGGAGATTCAAATTTTCAGGATATTTCCCTGTCCATCCCATCTCACTCCAACCCCAAAATTGGTTTCTTGGTAAACTTTTCTTGATTTTTGAGTTTGTCCCATGCATATCTCCCCTCCACCAAATTGAGCTAAGAGGTTGAAATTTGGCATGAAGATTTAGGATTGGTCCGATTACACGCGCCTTTTTAGATTTCCAATTTTTTAGCCTCCCAGCACCTCCACACAGCTCCAAAAAAGTGTTTTTCTGTGGTCGGTTTTTCTTATTTTTCGAGTCTGTCTCACGCATATCTCCCCTCCAAATCAAACTAGAAGTTGAAATTTGGTGTGCAGACTCGGTAGGTGCTGTATACGTGCCTTTTATAGCTTTCAACTTTCCCCCTCCCCACCACACCCTCGCAATCCCGAAAAAGTAGTTTTCTGGTCAGTTTTTATTTTTTGAGTTCCTCTCGAGTATATTTCCCCTCCAAATTGAGCTAGGATGTTAAAATTAGGCTTGTAGATTTAGTAGGGGTCCTGAATGTGGATTTAAAATTTTTAGACCCCCATCTCCTTACAGTCCGCAAACAGCGCGGTTTTGGTAGGTTTTTTCAATTTTGGGAGCTAGAAAGCGGGCTAAAACGCCTTTTTTTGAACCCCTAATTATTGATATTTCTTAAAATTTTTGACTCGCTTGACTTGTGCTCTATTTTATCTCTCATTTTTAAGAAAATTTTTTGAAAAATTTCTCGCACGCGATAATTTTATTAAAATTTTATCACTGCACATATTTTTCTTTTAAATTATAGCCCTCTGCGAAAAAAAAAATGGACTTATGTATAAGCCAAGGTGTCCCAAAAAAGTCAAAAAATATGTATTTCCAGGAGAAATCCGAATCCAACGTTTATGTATTACGCAGCATGCAAATGCATATACTAATAATATATTTTTTTATCATTATTGTTAGTGTTAATCGAAAAACGACCGTACTCAGCACTCACTTGACTGATCACATCACCATGAGCAGTTCGTACTTGATACAAATAGCGATATTTTTTCTGCTTCATTTCGGCCCTTTGATCTCGTGTCCTGGGCCTGGCTTGCGCCGCCTGATTGGCTCGAGCTTTCTTCAACGATACATCTAGATGAGAAAAAAAAGTAAAGTCAGTAA
Organism: Ferrisia virgata; assembly: GCA_900060175.1. Taxonomy (NCBI): domain Eukaryota; kingdom Metazoa; phylum Arthropoda; class Insecta; order Hemiptera; family Pseudococcidae; genus Ferrisia; species Ferrisia virgata. The sequence continues at coordinate 30,994 of FIZR01028181.1, read as the reverse complement.
GAACAACACACGTACACACGCACACATACGTATTATTACATAATACGTACAAAAAGTCAACACAATCGTATAAACTAACTGTACCCAGCCACCTTTGCACCAAGTTTCTGTCACCATAGGTCAATTAGAACGAGTCATAGTGCAGAAAAATCAGACTTTTCAAGTACACAGAGGTCAAAAACCCTACACTTTATGCATCTCGAATATATTTCAAGTTTTCCAGAACTAGTCATAATTATCATTTTCATCCCCCCCCCGCCCCTCCAACTCACCCACTCTTCATGCATTATTTTTACGTTTTCTCGCTGCAATACATCTAGAAAGGAAGGGAGAAGGGAGTGATTAGAAAACGTTCACATTTTGAAAAAGAAGTTAAAGCTGGGATCCAATTTTACTACCTCAGGGATATGTGCATGTGGGCTTCATGCAGAATTTTCAACACCCCTTAACTCCTCACGCATGACTTGTATGAAAAAATATCAAATATAAAAGTTATAGGAAACTTAGATCAGAACAAAAAAGTACTGGACTGTTCAAGTCGCGAAAACAATTCTGCGAGAGATACGACGGAAAAACCGAAAACAGGGAGTAAGGAAGGACAAACTTGAGGATTAAAAAGGCTACATACTAAATCTCAACGCCTCGTTACAATTTGGAGGGGAGATATAAGAGGGGCAAGTTCGAAAATTCGTAAAAACTGTCCATAGAATTATTTTTTTTGTGTGGTGAGGGGGAGGGGTGAAATAGAACTGCAAATCGAAACCTCAAACAAGTACATTCAGGCCCCTCATCAAAGTTCATCACACAAAATTTCAATCTCCTAGCTCAATTTAGAGAGGAACAAGTTCAAAAAATTAGAAAAACGGATCAAAAAACTACACTGCGGGGCTGTGGGGAGGGGGGATACTGGGACTGAAAAGTCGAAACCTTCCAAAAAGGCATATCTATGACCCTTACCAAGCCTACATAACAAATTTTAAATTCCTAGCTCAATTTGGAGGAGAGGTAGGATAGGAACAGCCTGTTTTCAAGGTCAAATAGGAGAGAACCCCTCCCTACCCACCATCCCACCTAATTATCCTAGGAAACTGATTTTCTAATATTTCATACAACTTTGGATTATCTATCGATTGGCTCAAAAAGAAACATTTTTTACGATTTTAGCTCCTCATCATTCCAACCCCCAAATTTGGGCACCACTGAATTTCGACCCAAGGCCATCCCCACACCTGTATATCTAATCTGCCACCAAACTGAATTTATTCCCCGAATTGAAATGATTTTGGTCAATATTAAACTGAGTGAATGATTTTAGTTTTTGGAACATAAATATTTGACATGGACAAAAATGACCTTAATGATTTTGTTGGTCTTCAAAGCGGATTTTATTGATATCCCCCCCCCCACTTCTCCTTCCCAAACCTGTCATAGGTTGCTAGATCACAGTAGCCTGATATTTACAGACAATAAGATACAGAAAATCAAACACACCGAAGTGAAATTCCAAAGTACAAAAGTTTTTAATGTATTCAAAATGCTTTTTAAAATGTTTGTAGGGGACCGGGGGAAAGGGTGTAATGGTCCTAAAAAGTTGACACCACCAAAAGCACATCAAGAATCTATACTAAACTTCCATACCGAATTTCAACTTCCCAGCTCAATAATGGAGGGGGCGCAGGGAGGGGGAGATATTTGAGGATCAAATTGAAAAAGCAAGAAAATCAGACCAAAAAACTACGTTTTTGGAATATGAGAGGTGCAATGAGGCTGATAAGTCAAACCCCCCAAAAGGCACACCTACATACCGAATTTCAACTTCCCAGCTTTATTAGGAGGGAAGATACGGGAGGAATAGCCTTTTTTCAAGGTCAAAAACCCTCATATCTCCCTTCCTAATTGAACCTAGAAGCCTAATTTTTTAGATGATTTACACAACTTTGGGTTATCTATCGATCGGCTCAAAGAAAGGAAATTTTTGCGATTTTAGCCCCTCAGAACCCCCTTCCCCAAATTCGACCACAACTGAATTTCGACCCAAGGTCATCCCCACTCTAGAATATCAAATGGCTGCCAATCGAAGCCTATTTCCTAAACTTGATCGATTTTGGCCAGTATCGAGCTAAGCAAATGATTTTTAGTAAATATCTGACCGGCCAAATGTGGTCGTAATGGTCTTCTAGGGTCACCCAAAAATGGATTTTGTTGACAACGCCTCTGCCTCATCCACTGTAGATCGATACAACGTAATAACCAGGTTTTCATTGATAATATGACATAGAAAAATCAGGTCAAAAATCAACAAACCCGTCCACTATCGTCTTCATAGGCGGAGATGGTGAAGATGGGAGGGGGAGAGCAGTCAAGACATTTCGAATGTTTAGTTAACCTCCCTCCCCGCTCCTCCGTTTCATGAAAACTTCATAAGTGATAATTTGTACAATCAAGAACAGCGAAACGTCATTTTTGGAGGTCCAAAATACCCTTCAATGCACATTTTGCAAAATCTTGGCGGGTGCCATATTATTATACCCCTTTTCCTCCTTACAAGGGAAGTACCTCAAGTGCTACACGGCAAATGAAAACACTTTTTTACAGCTGCGTAGAGCATTCAAAATTACCCCCACAACCAAAATTTTAGCCCCTAAAATCATTCCGGGGAGGATGAGTTATCATACGAAATAAATTAACCTTGCATTTTAGAAGTGAAAATGGAGGGCCCAGCCTCACCCCGTGTTCACCAATCTGCATCTATTTCTATACTCGTCTTTATATGAAAGTAATAATCGATATTCCTTGAAACAAAATTTCGAAAATTTTATCCGCCATTTTGCTTTCATTTTCCATCGTCATCGTTGCTATCAAAATACACGCCAATTTAGTAGAATGCTTCGAGAAGAAAAACACATCTCGAAACAAAGAAACGAGGCGACGAAACGTATTAAACGAAACAGACGAAAATAAATTTTCATTAACGATGAAAAATGTTAGAAAAAGAAAGGGTTTCCAAGGGAGGGGGGGAACAACACACGTTTTTGACGCATTACACGAGCGTAAAAAATTCCTCGTCGCCTTACGTCTCAACGCTGCCACCTTTTCATTAATCGAAATCTCCCTCTTACACGAGTTCTTTATTAAATTATAATGTAAATATCTAACAGATTTAGACTCGTGCCATCCAAGTCATTAGTAGCAGGCCTGGAAAAAAATTTTATATTGGAAATTTTGCCTTAGTCCTTGGTCTCATCCAGCCAGACTCGTAATAAATATTAAATACTTCAACATCATCTGTCTACATCGTCGTCTGCAGTTTTGCAAAAGTTCAATATATTTTACGACTTATTATGTGGTAAGTCGGATTTACTTGCAAAAAAAAAGGTTTCTGCTCGCACCAATTTTAAAAAGCAATTTGACGACTGATTCTGAATCTAGATTGTGCTATTTTTTTTTAGCACCTTCCCCTCCGAGGATTCACCCTTATATCTTAGAAATGCACGTACATCCCCTTCTATTGGTTGTACAAAGAAATGTTTCAAGTAAAAGTTGTTTGTTGAAGGATTCTCTAGATTTTTGGTTATTATATAAATTTCATTTGAAACAGCCTTTGTACCCCAAATCTGAAATTCGTATTATCAAATTGCTCAAAATCAAGTTACTCTCGTTTATCATGAAAAATATTAAATACAACAAAAAGCTAGCAATCGCAATTAATCTCAATATTGCCTCGCCCCCCCTTCACCCAGAAACCCCACCTTCTAATACCAACGTACAAAATAAATGATTCGACCCTGTCTGCAGATTAAAAAATTTCATCATGGAACATGTTGAGGGTCTGTAGAAAACGGAAGAACCATTCCTCATCCCACCTTTCCACTTCTGGCACCCCGATTTTCCACAACCTGCCTTTATTTACACATATGTCCAAAAAACTTGAAAACTAAAGCAACAGATACAAGGAAGATGCTGATAAATACCCATTTTATACGATAATTTGACATGAATTTTGAATTTTCGATTATTTGTTTGATTTTTTTCTGAGCCATAACCTGTTGGTACTTGGGGACTGAGATAAAAAATTACACTTCGAAAAGGTCATTCCTAAATAACAATGACGAAATGCCCTTGATCTCAAATTTTCAAAATTTTCTCAAAATATCATTAGATATCCCTAAAAAAATTTTAAGGCCAAACAAATTTCTCCAACCTCGTCCCATCGCTCAGAATATCGAAAACACGGTTTTTTGGGAAAAAATTCTATATTTGCACGTATTTGAGAAAAAATTATAATTTTAATCAAAATGTTTAGAGGGATGATGGGTCTTTCAACGTGAATTTTTACAAAATTCTTCATCACAAAGAGGGAGGGGGGGTATTAGCAAAAGAAACGTTTGAATTGCTGTAGCAGCGGACTCTCGACGGGTACATAAAATTTTTTCGACAAAATATGCGTTTTGGTAAATATAATTAAAAAATTTTTTTTTCGAGATTTGAGCTGTTCTAAAAAAATTGAAAAATGCTCAAAATGGTGTTTTTCTCAGAAATAATGGCTAATACGGTAAAAATGAGTAGAAGTAAAATTGTTCAACGTAAAATTTTACACCAGATTTTGGTCATTAAAATTTTGGTTGAGAAGCATAATTACAAAATTGTTGTTACGGGCGTACGGGGAGGGGGGGAGGTTAAAGGGTCAAAATGCGAACAACAGGTTTGAACGAAAAATAAACGCCTATTTTGGTATCTTACATAAGAAAGGACATACGTATTCATAAAACACAAACATAAGATACAAATCAACTGGAAACATAAGTTAATGAACACGAACAAGTTAGATGTCGCAGCATTGAACGTGCTAACGCGACGAGAGATAAAACTATAGTGAGTCAGAGACATCGCTGGGTGTCTCCCACCACCACGACGCACGGCTACCAACCTAACCTTTACGGCGGGAGCCAGTAGGGCCAAGTCTCAGCATTACATTTTGAAAATCTGAAATCAAGGGCATTGTACTATTCTCATCCGGAAATACCCTTTGAATGAATACAATGAAAGTATTACATAATGTTAATTTAACCAGCTGAACGCGAATTTGAGGGTAATTTAGAGAAATGATTGTCGTGTTTGAAAATATTCATTTTCTAAAGACCCCCACCAACCCTTCCCATGATGGAATTTTTTAATCTGCAGATAGGGGTCGAATCACTTATTTCGAGTGTTGGGAGAGGAAGGAGGTGTTTTCGGGGAGGAGGTATTAAGGCTAACCGGTTAGATGTAAAATTTTATTCAAAGTACTTTCTGTAATTACTAGTTCTGCGCTGTATTTAGATTTTGAGCATTTCTATAAATACATTTTTGAAATTTGGAGCGTGATGGTGGCTCCAAAAGCAATTTTCGTAATGACCAAAAATGTAGAGAATCCTTAAGAAAAAACTTTTACTTGAAAATTTTTTTTCTAGACCCAATACATGGAGAGATACGTGCATTGCTCAGAATGGGAGGTGAGTGCTCGGAGTGATAAAAGCTAGAAAAAACAGCACCCGAGTTTATTTTTATCTAAATGCATTATAGATTGAGAATCAGTCGTCTAATTACATTTCACAAAATGAGGAGCGAACGAATACACTAATTCGACTATACTAATCGGCGAACACAAGCATGAATTTTGAACTTTTTGAATTCGACGTCTGGTTGTATCGCAGAGTTCGAGATATAACGGAGCGAGCTGCTCTAAAAAAGGGAAAGAAAAAATGAAAGCTAAATAGCAAACTCGCGGAAATTGAAATTGCATTGAGCTGGATGAGGCTAAGAGGAACCTCCCTTTGTACGGTCAGTGCACTTGAAATGATCCTCGTAAATTTACAAATAACGTCGCGGTCGCGTCGTGCTCTGTTTTTTTTTCTTTTATTTTTTACTCTTTACACGAGCTTAAAGTTTAATAGCTTACAGACAAGTTCTTTGCCATGGCTGAGCTTATTACACTCATCTCGCAGACTATTATAAGAAGTATTCATTCACGGTATGTTGTAGTGAGGTCGAAGAGGAGAGGAGGGCGAATGATATATTGCATTGCAGGAACATACACGGACAAAGGATCAGGGAAGAGGAAGTATAAGGTTCAAAGGAACGTGCAAATGGAATTGAAGTGAGGGAATTTATACGATAACGTCGTCGTACTGTCTGGGAAAGCTCATGTCCGCGTGTTTTTCACCCATTCGAAGCAGAGAGAAAGCAAGGTGAACCAGAGGCAGGGGGGTCTAGGGAACTGAACTCGCTACGACGTAGTACATTCTGTACGGTGAGCGTTTTGCAAACGTAAATAGATGGGAAATATAAACTCGATGGAGGGGAAGGGGGGAAGTGGTACGATGGGGCGGGGGGATTACGGAAATTCGATTTTCGAACATACCCAAAGAGTTTCCAGTGGGGTACGGTACGGTATAAAACGCGCCAAAACATACCCCTTCGCCACCCTGGCTGGTTATGCTTTTGTATCCTATTACGGAAGACAGATGCGGTTGGTATGGAGTGTGAAGGGAGGAAGGAACCTTTATATCAACTGAACGTTTTATCTAACGCTAGGAAGGAAATGAGGTTGAGTATAGCAGAGGTATTAGAGTAGAGGTAGGGGAGGTGGGACAATTTTCCAGCACAGACTTCGCATTATACAGAGATTTTCGTGCTATTAGACGCTGGTACAAAAATTTATTGCGTCGCGTCGTTGGAAAAATCGAAAAAAAAAAGGATGTAAATAATATAAATTGTCATGAAATAGGTAACGTGTAAAGAGAGGTCATTACTATTGCGGTGTTGCTCAATATTTTGCAATTTTTACACTTGTAATTTAATGTATACGTAGTTTATTTGCAAGGCAAACACTTCAACTGACTGCCTGGGATATTTGTAGGTATTTATATTGAATCAAAAATAATCATTTAATTCGTCCGATAGTGACCAAAATGGCATTAAGGTGAAAATGCTTGGAGTGACGGCAGATTAGATTTATGAATTCGCATGACCCAGGCTATGATCAGAATTCATTTACCCTAAAATTTGGTGGAGGAGGTGCTCGGGAGCTTAATTCGCAAAAATTGTTCGCTTTTAAACCAATCGATAGAGAATTAAAAATTTAGACTCATTTTGTGTTTGAAAGAAATGACTGAAAAATAACAGACTAGTCTAGTTCAAAATAGAAATTTTTTTTTTTTTTTCATGAATATGCAGAAAAAGACTACAAATAACATACCAATTATTCCTCAATCATTAAGGTTTTCCAAAGCCCACAAAACTGTCGGACTACACCAAAAAATTAGGTTTTCAATTGTATCGTCTTTAGAATATATTTAGATAGAGAAATTTTCATTTTTTTTTTTTTTTGAATTCAATGTAAAAAACATATCAAAAACTCTAGATTCCAAATTCTGCGTCAAAAAATAAGTAAAAATTTTAAATAGTTGAATAATAGATTTTCCTCAGTTTTCAATAGTTCTCATTGTTTACTATTTAATTCTCATGTTTTAAATGAATTATCAACATTTTCAAAATTTTCAAATTTTTTTTGCAATATTTAATAACTTTTTTGAATTTTAAAGCTTTAAAAAAAATTTTTATTTTGTTTCCGATAATTTTAAACGATTAATTCTTATTTTTCAAGCAAATTTTCATATTTTTCAAAAAAATTTTTTGGTGATTTTCGATGAATTCTGTGCAATTTAGAGCGTATTTTTTTTTTAATTTTTCTTCATCTGTTTTCATACTTTTTTATACTTTCTTCTTACTTTAATGTCAACTTTAATGACGTTTTCAGCATTACATATACATGATCTTTCCCAGAAAGAGAAAAGTGTCTACATTTTTTTCCTAACAGTTTGTCACAATTTTTTTCATATTTCAAGTAAGTAAATAAAAGTTAATACTTCTCAAATTTTTTTTTTTGAATTTTGCAAAATATTTCAATTTTTTTTATTTTTAGCCTGATTTTCTATGTCATATTGTCAATGAAAACCAGATTATTGCGGTCTATCGTCCTACAAGGGGATAGGGGGAGGGAGGAGGGGGGAGGAGATGGACACTTTTTAATGAAAATTCCTTTATGTTTTTGACCGCGACGTATCCGAGTAAAATTTTTGAAAAAAATATGTTTTTGAGGGGCCCAAAAAGACATCGCATACCCCCATTTTCAAAATTGTGCAAGATTGATTTCAGAATTTGAAAAAAAACGATATTTAAAAGTCACAGCTGAAAGGTGCTGAATCCAATTTGTTTTAAATACCCTAGGTATGGATACGGATATGTACAGGGCAAAATTTTCAAAAAAATCGGTTCACTATTGGGCGGAAAAATTTGTTTAGATGTTTTGGTACAATTTTCACCATCACGTCATCTCCCAATGGCTTTGAAAAAATTATACCATATTTAGAGGCCTGATAAAATTTTTTTATTGGTATTTCAAAAATTTTTCCGAAAATTTATTGGTAGGTAAACAAAAGCGATACTTTTTACCTAATCAGCATTGTGGGTTGGACAGGTTCATTGGGGCTAAAAAGTCGAAACCCAGAAAAAGCACATCAATGGTCCCCACAGAAGGGACATACCTAATTTCAACTTTCTAGTTCAATTTAGAGGCGAGTTATGCAAGGAACAAACTCTAAAAATTAGAAAATTCGACCAAAAAAACACATATTTAGGGTTGTGAGGGGGTGCAATGGAGTTGAAAAGTCGAGACCCCACCCCAAAGGTCACATCTAAGGTCTATACTAAATGTGCATAGATAATTTCAAATTCCTGACTCAATTAGGAAGGGAACTATGCGCGGAACAAACTCAAAAAATAAGAAAAAACGACCAAAAAACCACATTTTTTGGAGGTGTGAAGGAGTAAAAGGGGGCAGAAAAGTCGAGATCCCCAAAAAGTACGTATAGGACCCCCCCTCCCCCACTAAATGTATACTTAATTTCAGCTTCCAAGCTCAATTTGAAGGGGAGTTATACGAGGAACAAACTCAAAAAATAATTTAAAAAACTGATCAAAAATTCACTTTTTTGGAACTGTGAAGGGGTGTAATGGAGATGAAAAATTGGTACCCCAATTTGCAAATATAGGTCCCAACTAAATGTAAATACTAAAATTTAACTTCCTAGCTCAATTTAGTGGCAAGATAGAGGAAGGGCGAAACCCCTTTTACATTTCCCTTCCTAATTGACTTGGGTGGTTGATTTTTAGATATGTTGTACAACTTTTGATTCTCCATCAGTTGGCTTAAAAAGTGGCAATTTTAGCATTTTTGACCCTTCAGTACCCTCCCCCCCCCACAAATTGGGGCATAACTGAATTTTAACCCAAGTTTATCATCACTCATTTATATCTAATCCGCTGCCAAGCGATTTTGGTCGATATCAGGTGAAGTAAAGGATTTTGATGTTCGGGGAAAAAATAAAAAAATAAATATTTAGCATGGCTAAGAATGGTCTTAATAGTCTTCTAAGACCCCAAAACGGATTTTGTTGATATCCTCCTCTCTCATCCGCCGTTGGTCGATAGCTCGATTTAAGAGTATTTGCACTTGCAATCACCTTGAACCGTTACATAAATTACATATACCTTTACCTATCTACTCGCGAAAAACATTATCTGTATAATGCGAGTCCATATAAGCATACCGAACGATAATGTATCGAATTTAATTAATGAGAGTTTTTAATTAGCCCAGCTACTTTTTTAAATACATAATATATCGATATTATGGTTACAAAATAAACTGGTTCCTCATTTCTTCCTTCATCTTTTTTATTATCATTTCGCTTTATCGAATTTTACACTCAGAATTTTTGTACATACTTGTAGTAATATCATATGTGACTATATCGCTCACCTAAATACATCCTCCACCCCCCTCCCCTCGTTCAGCTCCATACATCATTTATTGCACTTGTAGGTAAACTTATTATCATTATCACAATCAATATAAATTAGATACCTCAAGGCACCACTTAGTACATAAATATTATCTTTCATCATTTTCCTCCTTGTTTTTTTTTTTTTAATTTTCCTGCTCTGAACTCGCTTTTAGCATTAAAATCATATCAAATTAATCCCGTTAATTTATAAACCGTGTAAACACTATAGAGACGTGTAATGGATTCTTGGCAGAATGAACTTACTTTCTTCGTGATATACACCTTTTCCGGTAACCGCGCATTGGATAACCAAACCAATCATAGCGACCAATGGCCATAACGCCAGCACGACCCAGCTCAGCCAGCACGGTTCGATAGTCCTTCGCATGAGCACCTTTTCCCATATCCATTTAACCATTATTAATTTCTCTACGAAGTAGTCTAACGACGCGATGATGATGGCGCTTCCAAATAGACTGGAGCCTATGATGGTCATACCTGTGGATAAATAAACATATTGTATGTACTTGAAGGTATCTATTTGGTACATTGAATAATACACGAATACTTTATACGAATTCAATCAAGATGCAGTAATAGGTATCTGATGATTATAGTCATCGGATGTCGATAATTACAATGAATAAGCAGGAGACAGAGGGGAATAATTAGGGATTCCGCCCCGGATACTTTATTAGTATTGTACTTAGCATCAAAGTAGAGTTATAGAATCGACCTGCTAAGTATGTGGTCGTACGGACGAAGCTATAAAGAAAATCAAACTAAGTGACGCTTGAAAATTCCTTCAGATACGAATAATTTACGCCTAGGCGAGTTAGGTACAAATTCAAGCGAGCCAAAAATTGAATGAGTCCAATATTAGGGTTTTTGGGGTCGCGGGATTTGATTTTGAAAACCATTTCAGATTTGGACTCAGATTGGACTTCTGAAGGGGAGATTCAAAATTTGTCAATTTTCGACATTGAAGTTAATTTACCAAGCTCCGAAGTTAGGTAATATCAAATGATCAATCCAACTTTATATTGGTTCTGAGTATCTACTTTGTCAAGCCATTGAAAATCGGATAAAAATTTGACAAAGACGGATAAAAAGAGCAAAAAGTTGATCAAAAATAAAAAAATCGTTGAAAATTGACCTAAATTATGAAAAAAGGACACATTGTTAAAAATCATCAAAATTTTGATAAAGATTTGACAAAAAATGGGTTTAAAAAGGCAGAAAATGGATCAAAAATGCAGAGAAATATTAGAAAATTCACCTAAAATCGTTAAAATCATTGAAAATAAGGTGAAAATTTCACAAAAATGAGTAAAATGGAAAGAAAATTGAACAAAAATTAAGAAAATATGCGAAAAATGACCAAAACCCGTCAACAATCAAGCAAAATTGAGTAAGAATTTGAGAAAAAATGGTATAAAGTGAAAAAAATTTATCAAAAATCATGAAAAGCAATACAAAAATGGCTTAAAAAACCAAAAATTCAACAAACAATCATGTAAAACTGTTGGAAATTACTTGAAAATTGAGAAAAAATTTGGCAAAAATGAGTAAAAATTGATCTAAATTATGAAACAAAATCATTAAAAACCAACGAATTTGTGTAAAAATTGTACAAAAATGGGAAAAAAATAGCGAAAATTGATCCAAAATCAAGAAAATTTATTGAAAATGAAGTAAAAATTTCAGAAAAAAAAATTGTAAAAAGTGTAGAAATTTGATATAGTTATGAAAAACTTTTGAAAATTAAGTAAAAATTGACCTAAAATGAGATAAAAATCATCAAAATTCGGTGGAAAATTTAAAAAAAATGGGTCAAGATCAAAGAAATTGAAACAGGATTGCTAGAAATTTTAGTAAATAGATCAAAAATCACGAAAAACTGTCGAATTTAGGGTAAACTTGGATCTAAAATACAAACAAAATCGTTAAAATTTAATTAAAATTGAGAAAAATTCAATGAAAATGAGTGAAAATTGGTCTAAGTTATGAAAGAAATCGTTAAAAATCATCGAAAAATTAGGTAAAATTTGGATAAAATAGGTAAAAATTAACCATCGAAATTTGGGTAAAAATATCACAAAAATTTGTAAAAAATGCAGAAAATTGATCAAAAATATTGAATTGTGGGTAGAATTTAAAATTTTTCAACCATTTTATTCAATTTTTTGTCAATTTTCTTACTTTTTAAACCCATTTTTGTTCAATTTTTACCCAAATTTCGTTGATCTTCATAATTTTTTTCGTATTTGAAGTCAATTTTCTTCCAATTTTCAGCAGTTATTCAAGATTTTTGGTCAATTTTCTTCACCTTTTATTCACTTTTCTAAAATTTTAATGATTTTTTACGTTTTTTTTCTCATTTTATTTCAATTTTGACATACTTTTCAACATTTTTTCATAATTTTTAATCAATTTTCGGCACTTTTTTACTAATTTTTATTTAAATTTTTATCCCAAATGCTGATGATTTTTTTTTTCATATTTTAAATAAATTTGTTACACTTATTACTCATTTTTATCAAATTTTTAGAAAATTTACGATGATTATGAATAATTTTTTCACACTTTAGGTCCATTTTCACTCATTTTCGTCAAGTTTTCCCTAATTTTCAATGATTTTTAATCACTTTTTTCATAATTTGAATCAATTTTAACAAATTCTGCAACATTTTTTCTTAATTTTTGACAATTTTTTCCACTTTATATATACCTGTTCTAGTTAAAATATTTATCCAATTTTCAATGATTTTCAAGGATTTATTTTTTTTCAATTATTTGCGTTTTCAACCCATTTCTGTGAAATTTTTACCCACATTTCGATGATTTTTAACGATTTTTTTCATATTTCATATTAATTTTTACTCAATTTTCCACAGTTTTTTCACAACTTATGATCAATTTCCTTCACTTTTCACCAATTTCATTCAAATTTTTATGCAATTATTAATGATTTTTGGTCAATTTTCACATATTTGAACTTTTCTGAATCGTATTAAGCTGCCATTTTTCAATAAACACGAAAAAACTGTAAAATATCCAAGGTTGTGTATTGTGGTATTTTTCCCAGCCGGGATGGGATTGGGATTTGAGATAATCATTTTCCTGTAGTCGATATGGTACTGGCACTTGATATTGCGACTCTGAATTGGGTGGCATGGCACTGATACTGGGTATTGGTATTTTGAACCGGATGGTCTGATTGTGGTACTTGGTTTTAGGAATTTGAACCAGGTGGTTTGGCGTCGGTACTTTGTGTTGGGAATTTGAATCAAGCAGTATGGTACTGGAAGTCTGGTGCTGGGATTTTACCCAGGTGGTGTGGCTCTGATATTGGGATTCTGAACTAGGTGGTGAAGTATTGATACTGGGTATTGGGATTTTGAACCGCAGGGTTTGATTCTGGGGCTTGATATATCGGGAATTTGAATCAAGTGGTATGGTACTAGTAGTCTGGTACTGGGATTTTACCCAAGCGGTATGGTACTTGGTATTAGTAATTTGAGCCGGCTGGTTTGGTACTGGTACTTGGTATTGGGATTCTGACTGGATGGTATGATACTGATACTCGATATTGGGAATTTGAATCAAGTGGTATGGTACTGATATTGGGATTCTGAACTGAGCAGTGTGGTACTGATACTTGGTATTGGGATTTTGAGTCAGATGCTTTGATTCTGGTGCTTGGTGTTAGGAATTTGAACCGGGTGGTTTGGCACTGGTACTTGATATTGGATTTTTAACCAGATGGTTTGATTCTGGTATTTCGTATTGGGATCTTGAAACGAATGGTTTGATTCTGGTACTTAGTATTGGGAATTTGAACCGGGTGGTTTGGTACTGGTACTTGATATTGGGAATTTGAACCAAATGGTATAGTACTGATACTGGATGATGGGATTTTGAACTGGATAGTTTGGTACTGGTACTGGGTATTGGGAATTTGAACTGGATGGTGGGGTACTGGTACTTGGTATTGGGAATCAGAACCGGACAGTGTGTTCCTACTTTATGTATCGGTATTGATAATTTGAATCAGGTGGCGTGGTGTGGTACTGGTAGCGTGGTAATGGGATTTTAACCAGGTAGTACAGTACGAGTATTGGGAATTTCCCAAAAATCCCAAAATTCTGCTGTGTTTGGTATTCTATCCTGAAAATATCATCACTTTTCTCCAAACTTAGTCTGTTATTCATTCGTAAAACTTCACACTTTAGCATCGTTACCCAATATTATATCAGATATAATTTACTTAATTCTCTCCAATAAAAACATCGTATATCTTACTTTCGACACATAAAATTATTCACGGTACGAATACTCAATTACTCATAGTCAAACATCTCGCTCATTCCTTCTGCTCTTACCCAGCCTGCTACTGTTGCTTTCCTCCACCCACCGCCATCAATAAGAGCACTCCGCAGTCCGCACCTACGTATTATAAAAAACTCACGTAATCGTTTTCGACGATACAGTTATTCTCTTAATTAATCCGTCTCGTCGAGTCAATTATAACCGCGCACACGCTTTACCAAGAAAAACAACATTCGACTCGTGCGAAATTTTCCTCCATTCCCTCAAGCTTATTTCCACCGCGGCACGCTTCAGTGGGCAGCTCACCCGTCGTCCTTTCGCGCTTCCTTCTTCCTTCGTACGTCTTACCTTTTTTCCAATTCAATGTTATCAGCGCGAAGAAAATAGCAAATCCCATCAGCAGGCTGCTACTGATCCATAGCGACGGTATCCTGTATCCGACTAGGTCGGCTGCCGCTATCGAGACTAGACATAACAATAATCCGGTGTGGAATCCCGTCATAAATAGGCCCACATATTGAACTAGCATCGTTATCAATCCGAATAGGATACCCGCACATAGTGAAACACCTGCGAACATGAAAAATTAAAACGTAAAAATTAATTAAAGTGCAATGGTACAATGGTACGTACATGTTGAATGTCCTTTAAAAGTGTAATGTGATGCAGGTTATGATTAGGTATGAAGAAGCTTTTCTACTGGTATTTGCACAGTTGTAGGTATTTTTGCATTTCCGCTCATACCTAATTACCTGCAACTATGCTTGAAGTGGATTTTTACTGAAAATCAGTTGGGAATTTTTCTCTCAAAATTGACAATTTTCCCATCTATTTTTCCCATTTAAATTGTCGTTTTCGAGCTTTAATGCATTTTAGCCTGATTTTCTATGTCATATTTTCAATGAAAACCAGGTTATTACAGTCCAACAACCAATGTCGGATGATGGAAGGAATATCAAAGAAAAACCGTTTTGTGGTCCTAGAAGACCATTAAGACAATTTTCATACTAAAATCATTTAGTCCGCTCGATATCGACATAAATCGCTCCAATTCGGTCAATCGGCTCACTTTGGCAGAATATATATGAGTGGGGATAAACTTGGGTCAAAATTCAGTAATGCCTCAATTTCAGGAAGGGAGTGCTGAGAGGTCAAAACCGCTAATATTGTACTTTTTTGAGACAACGGACAGAGAATCAAAAGTCGCATAACATATCCAAAAAGCAACCTCTCAAGTCAATTAGGACGACCGGAGATATGGGGATTTTCCTCCTTTTTGACTTTGAAAAAGAGCTGCCCCCCCCTATCTCCCAATCAAATTGAGCCACGAAGTTGAAATTTGGTATGTACATTTTGTTGGGGGTCCTACATGTGCCTTTCGAGGGCTACGACTTTTATCTCCATTGCACCGCCTAATAGTCCAAAAAAAGTGGTTTTTTGATACTTTTCTCATTTTTTCTCACTTTTTCTCACATAACTCTCCTCCAAATTGAGTAGGAAAATTGTATATCTAGTAGGACCCTAGACGTGCCTTTTGGGCCCCATTTCACACACCCCCTCCCCCGACCTAAAAAAGTGGTTTTTGGTCGTTTTTTCTAATTTTTTTAGTTTGTTTCTCGCATAACTTCCCTCCAAATTGAGTCAGAAACTTGATAATAGCTAAGTACATTTTATTAGGGGCCCTAGATGAGCCTTTTGGAAGCCTCGAATTTTCCACCACATTTCACCCTTTCACAACCCCGAATATGTGGGTTTTTTGGTCGATTTTTCTACTTGTCAAGAGTTTGTTCGTCGCTAAACTCCTCTCCAAACTATACAAGGAAGTTGAAATTCGGGATGTCCAGTTTGTAGGGACTCTCCATGTGTCTTTCGCGGGTTTCGACTTTTTAGTCCCATTGAACCCTTCCTACCCACAATGCCGATTACATAAAGGTATCGCTTTTTTTTACCTACGATAAATTTTCAAAATACCACTATACAAATTTTCAACTTCCTAGCTCAACTTGGAGGACAGTTACGCGAGGAACAAACTCAAAAAATAAGAAAACATCACCAAAAAACTGCATTTTTGGATCTGTGAGGGGGTGCAATGAAGCTAAAAAGTCGAGACTCCCAAAAGGCACATCTACGGCTCGTGTCCAGTCCACATACCCAATTTCACTTTTAACCTCTATTTAGTAGGGAGATAGGGGAGAAAGAACCCTTTTCCATGATCAAAAGGGGAAAAATCCTCATATCTCCCTCCACTAATTGACCTAGGAGGTTGATTTTTGGATATGGTATACAACTTTCAATCCTCCATCGATTGCCTCAAAACGAAAAAATTTTCGCATTTTTGGGCCCCTCAAGCACCCCCTCCCACAAAATGGAGCAAAATTGAATTTTGACCCTAGCTCATCCCCACTCATATATATCCAATCCGTCGTCAAACTGAGCCGATTGACCGAATTGGAGCGAGTTTGGTCAGTATCAAGCAGAGTGAATGATTTTAGTCTTTGAGGGTGGGTGGGGGGGGGGAGATGAATGAAAAAAAAAAGGGGGGGGGGGGGGGGGGGGGAGATGAATGAAAAAAAAAAAAAAAAATATCTGACACGGCCAAAAATGGTCGTTATGGTCTTCTAGGACTTGAAAACGGATTTTTTTGATACCCACCTCGCCCCCTCATCCACCGTGAGTCGATAGACTGTAATAGTCTGATTTTCATTGACAATATGACATAGGAAATCAGGATAAAAAAATCAAGAAAATGTGAATCTTCGGGAGTTTACTGTAGCAGAATATTAAGAGGTACGATGCTTTAAAATATATGTATTCTCTTTGTGATTCTGAAAAACTTCGATCCTATCGAATACAGTCGAATGTTAAAGCTAATTTTAATGTAAAATATAAATAATCAATTTTTTGGGTATTTTTGACGGAAAATTTCTGAAACAGGGGGTAGAAGAGTGGTCTGAGCGAAATTTTGTACATAACTACAAATATTTCTGATACTTCAAGTGACAAATTTTATTCAAAAAATTTTTCAATACCGGTACCATACGAAGAGGTAGGGGTATTTCTCAGATAGGGGAAGTGGATCTTCTGGGCGTTGTGGTGAAGGTTCGTTTTTGCACTCTAAAATCATTTTCTACACAGGCAAGTCGAATGATATAAAAATTTTATCAAAATTCCAGCTTGTAAAGGTTTATTCCGGATTATATAAACCGGATGATAGCTGCATTATGCGGTATATTTTTATTATATTTACATAATAACAATGTCCTTCGCAGTCACAAATTTCTCGTATTTTATATCATCGTCATCGTCATCGTCATCGGGGTTCGTCGAAAGATGATAATTATTTTTACGCAGTTCGTATCGCGACTATGGCGTTACGCTTTGTCAAAGGTGAACGTCATCACAGATCGCCTCCTTTGATGGCCCACATAAACATCAAGTACCCAGGTGAGCACTGAGTACACTACCTGCGAACTATATATACAGTGCATATGTCTCAGAAATACGAACGAATCGATCTAATTAAATACGAAACATAAGTACCAACGTATGTAGATACCACGGTTTCGTTTTGCAACAAATCGACCATCGAGTACACCTGCATACTATTACTTCTTCCTTAACGATACCCGATCATTTTCTCATCGTCTTCGTTGTCGTCTTGTTATTGTAAAATAATGACGACGCATGACGACGTTAATTTGTCCGACAAAATACGTAGAAAATTTATTGCTGTTAATTAGATCGGCAAAAGTAGAATAATGTTCCGAGTTGGGCGACAAACTAGAAAAAGTCGATCATTTGTATGTTCATTAAGGACACCTGAAATTATGCTGAAGGCGTCGTCTCGAGTTTCTTTATCCTGTACTTTTGAAGGATTTATCGACATCAGTTGCATGAGAATAACGAATAAACTTAGTTTCAATGATTGTACGAATACTGTAGGTCGATTCGTTAATTTGGCGCCTGATGAGGGACCATGATCGTGTGGTATGGAATAAACTAGATATTGCTTTTTAAGAGAAAGGGGAAAAAAGGCTGCTTTTCGTGTAATATTACAATCATATGGACTGAAGAAAAGCATCGCGTTTTACCTTATCAGTGATATGGGTGAAAGGTAGTTTTCAAAGTGCATAATTCATACCAACAAAGGCCACATTTAGAACCCCGCTAAAACTACAGGCCAGATTCATATACAAGAAATAAACCGCCGCTTTGCTAGGGCTACTCGTAATCAGAAAAACCGATCGAAAAACTACATTTTCGGGACTGTTAGGGGAGTCGGGGGGGGGGCATCAAGGCTAAAGTATCGAAATCTCTAAAAGGCACATCTGGGACCTATACTCAAACTACATACCAAAATTCAACTCGCTAGCTCAATCTGAAAAGTAGGTATGCGAGGAACAAACTCAAAAAAAAAAGATCAAAAAACTACATTTTTGGGGCTACGAGGGGGTGCAACGACGATGAAAATTTTAAACCCCTAAAAGGCACATCTAGGATCTATACTAAATCTACATATAAAAATTTCAACCTATCAGCTCAATTTGAAATGGAGTTATGCGAGGAACAAACTAAAAAAATTAAAAATAAAAAGCAACCAAAAAAATACATTTTTGTGGCTGTGAGGGGGAGGGAGTTGCAATGGGTTTGGAAAGTCGAAACTCCCAAAAATCACATTTAAGATATCTAATAGATGTACATACAAATTTTCAACTTCCTAACTCGATTTAGAGGGAAGATAAGAGTGGAAGAGCCCTTTTTCGAGATCAAAAAAAGGGAAACCCCTCACATCTCCTCTCTTAATTGACCTAAAAGGATGATTTTCGGATATTTCAAACAACTTCGAATTATTCATCGATTTGCTCAAAAAGGAACCATGTTTGGCAATTGAAGCCTCTCAGCACCTCTTTCCCCAAATTTGAGCAGAACTGAATTTTGACCAGAGGTCCATCCCCACTCTAGAATATCAAATCTTACGTCAATGGAAACCTATTCACCGAAATTTTACCGATTTTGGTTGGTATCAAGCTGAACAAATAATTTTTAGTTTTGAGAAAAAAATAAAAATAAATATCTAGCACGGTCAAAAATCAGTCGTAATGATCTTTTAGGACCCCAAAATTGATTGTGTAAGATATTAATTCTCCCTCCCTTCCGCACACCATAATGCAATAGACCACAATAGCCTGGTTTTCATTCATTGACGATATGACATAGAAAATTAGGTTTCCTATAAAATTTAGCGAGCCAAAAATTAAATGAGCCTGATACAAGGGTTTTTGTGATGATAGAATTCGATTTTGATAGCCATTTGATGGTTGGCCTCTAAATAGGCTTTTAAAGGCGAGGTTCAAATTTCAAAAGTCGCCAAATTACTTACATTGATGCCGATTTACGAGGCCTAAAATCTGCTGTTCTAGTTGAATGAAAGTTTTACCTAAATTGCCCCCCTCCTCTCATAAATGTTTATTTTAAATTTCAAAATTTTGTAAAACGCACAAAAATGGGTATCGCATTTGGTATGTGGGTTTTTAAATGTGCTGTTTCGAGATCTGGAAACTATCAAGGTAGGAGATGACTTTGAAGCTTTGTAAATCGACATCGATGTTCAAAATTTGGCAAATTTTGGATTTTGAACATCCCCTATGGACGGCCAATTTAAATCCAACGCTCAAATGGCTGTCAGAATTGAATTTCGCCACCACAAAAACTCCCTACATTACACTAATACAATTTTGGCTTGCTGAATTTTACACCTAACTCGTGTAGGAGTAAGTTATCATTTCAAAAGCAATTTCCAAGAATCGTCTTTTTTTTTTCTTTTTGCCTTTGCTCTTCCCCTACCCCCACATTTAGGAAAAACTTCAAAAAACGGAAACGTTTCATCTTTCATGCTCTATAACGTTTGTATGAGCCAATTTTTCGAATTGTCTAACATAACGGACTAATCCTGTGAGAAAATTGCACATTTTCGAAGGGCACCCCCCCACCCCCACTATTTTGAGAAAAGGACCTGGTCCGACATTTTTCTTCTTTTAAGAAAGTACTATACCGAAAAAAAAACAACTAAAAGTGAATTAAGCACATTTTTGAGAATTATTTGTGTGAATTGGAGATTTCCAAAAATAGTTTTTTTCAGGACGCCCTAGCTCCTCCCCACGACCTCCTAGGGAAAAATTTCATAGAGGTAAAAACATTCGTCTTTTAATGCTCTACAACTTTTGTTACAACAATTTTTCGGTAACTGAGTTATTTGGGAATTAATTGCCAAAAAACCAAACTTAGCACCCCCTTACCCCCTCCCAAAGATGAGCAAAATATGCATGGATTTAGGGAAGTTCGAAAATATTGAAATATATACTTCACAATACCTACATACATATACATGATTTCAACTTTCCGTCAAACCAAAAAAGCTCGTGCTAGACCGAATATCACCTTATTCTCTAGATCCAAATAGCTCGTGCTTTAAATCGATCTTCAAATTACCAAAATTTAGAAAAATGTGCTACATCACTTTGCATTCCGCTCCAATTTACCTGTTCACCGTCACAATGTGCTGGAATTTATAAACCACTAACATCGTCTATATTTTACCATTTTATACTTTTATGTATTTCGTAATACAATTAATACGTACATAAAATCGTAATTTCCGTTGTAATGGTTTCCATTTACATATTCATCGGTTTCGTATAATTTCATCTCTTTTTTTATTATTAATGCGCTTATCTTTAATGTTATGTAATTTCTTTTCCAACCATGTAATAAGTAAGTAATATTTTTTAAAACGAAAATTATTATCGCACAAATTTCTCTAATTGAAGTTTCAAGTCAATTTACTGGCTTTTATAATTTCCTCCTCCCTTTTCTTCGTTTCAAATACTTCTCCTTCATTGCTTTTCCATTTACGAGATGATTTTCTTTCACTGTAGGTAGCCAGCTAGTTAGTAGGTAATATGGGTACCGATCGAACGTCCGAAAGTCATAACTTGAAATACATTTCCGTCTGATGCTAAATGTTAAGTCGTAAACATAGAGAAAATATTTAGAAAATTTACACTCGATAGTTCCAGTTAATATTTTCATTTTAACGAAGAGAAAGGCAAATCGTATTACAGAGTAATGACATCCTATCCTATCCTATGTATGTAAAGGAAGGGGGTATAGTATAAGTAAGTGAAATACCTAGTAGGTATATTTCATTTTTAAGTAGGTACCTACGTATAAAATTTCACCTCCAGTTTACTCATCATATATTATATTTCCTCTTAACCAGACATATTACGAGTATTTTTACTCTCGTTTAAGATTTTATAATAAAAAACGATTTCGAAATGGTGAAAAAATTATCAAGCAAAACAAATAAATTTTTCTCTCCGTTGTCATCGCACTCTTCAAGATGTAAGTAATTAAATGTGTAAATTTCAGACATCGTTGTATGGCAAAGGCCTTTTAGATTTTAATCCGATCAAAATTCCCCGAAAGTGGAAATTTTATTGTATAGGTTGAACAGGTGAATTAATAATTAACCATTCTTTTCCCTTTAAATAAACGTTAACCCCCCTCCCCCAATATTACAAGGTATATGTGTGTACTGCTTGCTAAGCAGAAAGATCATGATTTATGAAATGAAAATCTGTTGAATTTTACTTTCAAGTGTATTCTATTTCAGGAATTATTTATTCACGCATTTTCAGAAATAATAAATCAAGAACCAAAATTTAAAAAAATATTAAAAACGTAAATTTGTAGAACGTTGGCAGCTCACATACTTGTAGCTATCGGCCACGTCAGGGGCTGAAAACCGTACAGGGTGTGATATTTTGGCTCTGAAAGCTTCAAAAAAGCTAAAACCAGACAAAAATACTCATCCTTGAAGGAGCCGATTCGGTCAAAATGGCCAATACCGACCAAACTTCCTTGAAATCCATTCATATTCTCTCCTTCTTAGGAATGGTGGGAAGAGTGCAAAATTTGTTTTTTAGGCAATTACTTACCGAGCAACGCATTTACGAAAAAAATGTCGAAATAAAAGTTGTAGAGCTTAAAAAGACGAACATTTTTACTTCTTTGACTTTTTTCTCCAAGTGGTCGTGGGGAGGATCTAAGGAGTTCAGAAAAAAATCATTTGAAAAATCTCCAATGACACGAATAATTCTCAAAAAGCTGCTTAATTCACATTCAATAGCATTTTTCTTGCATACAAATTTTCACTATTATGTAAAATAAGAAAAATGTTGAACCGTCTCCTTTCCTCAAAGTAGGGTTGGGGGAACTGACTTTCCCAAGATATAAGTCCATTATGCTGGAAAATTCGAAAAATTTGCTCAGACAAAAGTTTTAGAACGTTAAAAGACAAACATTTTCACCTTTTTTACTTTCTTTTTACGTGGTTACGTTATGGAGCTATGGCAAAAAGAAAAATTAGAAAAAACCATGGAAAGCTGAAAAGTCGAAAACCCCAAAAGCCATAGCTAGGTCTTGTACTTAATCTGCATAGCAAATTTCAACTTCCTCGTTCAGTTTGGAGGGAATTTATGCGAGGAACAAACTCAAAAAATAAGAACCCCCAACATTTTTTGAGCTGTGAGGCGGTGCAATGAGGCTGAAAAGTCGAGACTCCCAAAAGGCATAACTAGCGCCCCTATTGAATGTACATACCAAATTTCAACTTCTCAGCACATTGGGGGGAGGGAGTTAGAGGAGTAACAGCCCTTTTTCAAGGTCAAAAAGAGAGAAAACTCCCATATCTTCCATCCTAATTGACCCAGGAGGCTGATTTTTGGGTACGTTACACAATTTTCGATCGTTATCGATTGACTTGAAAAGTATCAACTTTTGCGGTTTTGGCACTTCAGCACCTCCTTCCCTTTGATTTGAGCATAACTGAATTTTGACCCATGATTATCCTCACTCATATATATCAAATCCGCCGCAAAACTGAGTCCATTGACCGAATCGTTTCTACAAGAATTTTCAAATGTCACTTTTTAGCCCGATTTTCCATGGCATGATGTCGATCCGTTTTGGGACCCTAGAAAGTCATTAAGATAATTTTTGGCCATGTCAGATATTTATTTTTATTTTTTATTTTCGCAAACATTAAAATCATTTATTCTGCTCGATATCGACATGAAGTGGGTATAATTTTTGGTCAAAATTCAGTTATTCCCCAATTTGGGGAGGGGTGCTTAGGGGTCAAAAACACAAAAATCGCCTCTTTTTAAGCCAATTAGGAAACCTTTTTTACCTTGAAAAAAGGCACTTCTTTCCCTATTTCCCCACCAAATTGAGAAGTTGAAATTTGTGCATTTAGTAGGGGCTGTAGATGTGCCTTTTGGAGGTTTTGACTTTTTAGCTCCATAACCCCCCCCCCCTCCTCCTCCTCACAGTCCCAAAAAACTTGGTTTTTGATCGTTTTTTTTTATTTTTTGAGTTTATTACTCGTATAACCCCCCCTCCCCCACAGTTGAGCTCGGAAACTGAAAGCAGATATGTACATTTAGGGGGCTCTTACATGTGCTTTTGGGGAGGTCTCGACTTTTCAGCCCCCTTTCACCCCTTCACAGCCTCAAATATGTGATATTTTGTTCGTGTTTTTCCAATTTTTTTTGAGTTTATTTCTCGCTTAACTCTTCTCCAAATTGAGCTAGGAACTTGAGATGAAGTATATACGTTCAACAGGGGATAGCCCTTAAATATGTGGTTTTTGGTCGATTTTTCTAATTTTTAACGTTTGTTCCTCGCCAGGGCCGTGTTTCCCACAAAGCTAACTAAGCTGAAACTTCGAGCGGCAAATTTTTCGAATTTAAAAAAAAAAATAACATAAAAGAATTCCCGTTTTGCAGCTTGTTGAAAGGAAGTTGTAAATTGTACTACGTTTTTTCCGCTCTTTACTTACTTTTTTGTTCTTCGACAATTTAAATTCCAAATTTTTAAAACAATTTTCCAATTCTTAAGACTTACCATTCAATTATTATTTCAAAACAACGTTTAAACCAGTGGTCCCCCCTTTAAGAATGAAAAAATTCAAGGTTTTGTTACACCTACATCGAATGTAATACCCAAACCATTGAAAACCCACCACTTTCGTAATGAAACTTCAAAATTTGAGCCCCAGCCTCTGAAAAATGCAATTTAGAGCTTAAAAACATCAATTTTTCAAAATCTCGCCCTCGCTGCGCTCGAGATTTCACGTTTGACCTTCGAAATTTAAAACCCAACCTACAGAAAATGTATTTTTTTAGGGCTGAAGCAGTTAGCCCTCCCTTTGAATATTTTTTTATAAATAGTAAAAAAAAATCTTAGTAGTAACTACGGCATGGAACTTCTAAAATGGGGGGGGGCGATGAAATAACTCGAGTTCATAACGCGTTTAGGGGCTAATTTTTTCACCACGTAGTACACTCGATATGGGTCACCCAGGGGTGAGGTAGTCGCTGGAATCCGCGTGTAATACACCTCGAAGGTGTATTCTTTGACCATCACTTTTTCTATTTTTTTAGTTGCATTTTAGAAGGCTAAAAATAAACCGCCAAGGGGTTACA
The DNA here is from genome assembly GCA_900060175.1 of Ferrisia virgata. Classification (NCBI taxonomy): domain Eukaryota; kingdom Metazoa; phylum Arthropoda; class Insecta; order Hemiptera; family Pseudococcidae; genus Ferrisia; species Ferrisia virgata. Next base: position 6,225 of record FIZR01028181.1, on the reverse strand, counting down.
CGCGTATCCCAGCGACTACCCCACCCCTGGTTGGCCCATATCGAGCGTAGTACGTGGTGAAAAAATTAACCCCTAAGCGTGGTATGAACTCGAGTTATTTCACTTTTTCACTAATTTCGCAATGTTATTCGTCAATTTTTTGATATTCCACTTCTCATAAACCCCCCCCCTCTCCAAATGAATCTTAGGGACTGAAATATTGATTGTGAAGGTCCTGTTGAATGCTCTACATGGTTGTAAAATTTTTTTTTTCATTTCGGCGTATAACACTTGGGATACTTTCCTGGCGAGCTAAAATAACTGCACCACAAGTATAACAAGGTATAGGAGAGCTTCAGTCGATCGATTATTTAATCATTTAAATTATACACGTGTTTTTGTAGATGTAGGTAGCCAACTGCCTATAGAGAGAGACTTTCAGAAATACACAATACACACGCTCGCTACATCGTTATCAACATTTACATAAATGACTTCATCAAATTACCGACGGCCTGCTAGCTGCATCCCGGCCGGTCGAGTCGGCCCGGTGGACTTATCAATTTGCATATGACACATTGGAAGACCCGGACGCGGACGTCCGCCAAACCATCGCAGCACCGAATATACCTGTCTCTGCTCGCATATTACGCCTTCAGGTGCCAATAATATAATCATGTCGATGGCTCTGTGCCTGTGCGGCTGACTGGCGATGGCGTCTCGTTACGTGTGAAAGTGTCAGGTTAATATATACGCTTCCTCGACGTCCTCGCTCTTGGTAATATTATTCATTTTAGTGGCACATCACATCACATCACACGTACGAGTAGGTACATCATCCACATACACACATACACACACATCAGGTAAATACAGAGTGGATGATTCGACCCCCTTTTCACCGCAGTACACAGTAATTGACCGCGAATCATCGTGTCGTCATCGTATCGTATAAACGTAGGTAATTATACCAACTCGCCCACCAAACACGCACCATGAACGCATTGTGCACCGTGAATATGAACGTAAATAGACTATATTAAAGACCTATACTACATACAGCGTATAAGTTAGGTACCTCTATGTCTATAAGTAAAAAAAAAATAAAAATAAAAATAAAAATAAAAAATTAGGACATGTGAAATCGTCACCGGTGTTTGCTCCTAAGTGTATGTGTTCCTCGTCCCTTCCTCATTCCATTTTAGATTCTCTTTTCTATGCAGTATACGTAGACGTAGGTATACATACGTACATTGTAGGTCTACTCTAGTGCCAAAGACACCACCACAATAACAACAACAACGACGACGACGACGCTTCTTCTTTCAGTATATAGGTACTATCGTTTCGGATAGCGTCGTAGTGATGGTTGCTGTTGTTGTTGTTGTTGTTGTTGCGAATACTTATATAGCACTTTCGTCGTTATCTGTGTATCGCGATCACCACTCTATTGCTGTTACCGTAGTCCATGTCCATGTCCATGTCCATTGCCAACAATACGTACAATAGTATGTTGTTATACATACTTATATGTAGTATTCGTTAACCTACAATTTAACGTCGAGACCTGGTTATGTATATGTCTATCTCTCTCTCTCTCTCTCTCTCTTGCCATATCACTCATTGCGTGCTTTTCTTTCACTTTTTTTTTTTTTTTCATTCTCGATTAGCACTATGTAGATGTACTTGCATTTCGTCGGGTGTAAGTAAGATACAAGATCATCATCGTACGTATATATATATACGAGCTCCAAGGACGTGATCATTATTATACACATGTATACCTAAATACCTACATACATACAGTACATACTCGTGTCATCATCATAGTGTATACGTAGAACGTACCAGATACCACCTACAGTGGTATAAAAAATTCATATCGAATTTAAAATTAAACCATATCCTTGAATTTTTATCATACGATATACGATGTTGGTAATTACGTTAAATACGTACACATATTTATGTAGGTATATCGCATAAAGTTACTAAAATTCTCGATACGTTTTGTAAATGATGCATTCGAACGAGCTAGACGGAAGAGAATGCATTTAGAGTTTAGAAAATAAACATAACTAGCATAGGCTCCGCCCCCTGGCTCGCGCCCACGATTTTGGCCCCCTCTCACGTATTCACGTTTTCCCAATGGGTTAGATGAAATTCTAGCTCGCGTGCTCGCTTTGAAGCCTTTCTGGCAAGTTTCTTTCATAAGTGAGCTAACTTAATGCTTTTTTTTTTTTTTTTCTTGTAAAAACAGGTTACCTGTGATTATGGTATAATATCCTCAATTTCAGGGCTGTAAAAATGAAGAAATTCAAATTTGGCTGGTTTTTTATTCTTCGAGGTGACATGTGACGTATCAAAATACTCGATGCAGAAAATTGACTAACAATATGACTACGTTTAAATTGGATAAAAAATAGTCAAAAATTCGTAGACTTGTAAAATTTATCGAAATTATGAGAAAAATATTAAAAAATTAGCAATGTACAAAAAATCGTTGAAATTTTTGGTAAAATTTTCACAAACAAAAAAAAAGTCTAAAACGCAGAAAATTGAGCTAATGATTGAAAAAAAAATGTTGAAAATGAGGTTAAAATTAACATAGAATAAGATAACAAAATCGTTGAAAAGCGATAAAAATTGGGCAAAACATACAGAAAATTGATCGAAAATCAGCAAAAAAAAATTTAAAAAAAAAACATGAAAATTGACAAAATACTGTCGATAACCACTGTAATTTATGTAAAAATTTTACAAAAATTGATGAAAAAAGCAAAAAATTGTTCAAAATTGCGAAAAAAAAAAAGGTTAAAAAAGAAGCGAAAAATAGCCTAAAATATGAAAAAATTGTTATGTTTCAATTGCAACTGCGTAAATAATTTACAACAATTTTTGGTCATTTCACATATGATTTACAACATTCGCAATGTACAAAAAATCGTTGAAATTTTTGGTAAAATTTTCACAAACAAAAAAAAAGTCTAAAACGCAGAAAATTGAGCTAATGATTGAAAAAAAAATGTTGAGAATGAGGTTAAAATTAACCTAAAATACGATAACAAAATCGTTGAAAAGCGATGAAAATTGGACAAAAAAGGCAAAAAATTGATCGAAAATCAGGAAAAAAAAGTTTAAAAAAAAAACATGAAAATTGACAAAATACTGTCGATAACCACTGTAATTTATGTAAAAATTTTACAAAAATTGATGAAAAAAGCAAAAAATTGTTCAAAATTGCGGGAAAAAAAAGGTTAAAAAAGAAGCGAAAAATAGCCTAAAATATGAAAAAATTATTATGATTCAATTGCAACAGCGTAAATAATTTACAACAATTTTTGGTCATTTCACATATGATTTACAACATTCGCAATGTACAAAAAATCGTTGAAATTTTTGGTAAAATTTTCACAAACAAAAAAATAATCTAAAACGCAGAAAATTGAGCTAAATATTGAAAAAAAAATGTTGAGAATGAGGTTAAAATTAACCTCGAATACGATAACAAAATCGTTGAAAAGCGATGAAAATTGGACAAAAAAAGCAAAAAATTTATCGAAAATCAGGAAAAAAAATTTGAAAAAAAAACACGAAAATTGACAAAATATTGTTGATAATCACTGTAATTTATGTAAAAATTTGACAAAAATTGATGAAAAAAGTATAAAATTGTTCAAAACTGCGAAAAAAAAAAAGATTAAAAAAGCAGTGAAAATTAGCCTAAAATGTAAAAAAATTGTTATAATTCAATTACAACTGCGTAAATAATTTACAACAATTTTTGGTAATTTCGCATGTGGTTTACAATATTTTTTTCGTTATTTTTCTGGTCAATTGTCGCTGATTTCCAACGATTTTAGACCATTTTTCACTCACTTTACAACATTAATTCGTAATTATCGACCAGTTTTCGATGATTTTCAAAGAATTTTTTATTATTTCAGTTAAATTTTCACTGGATTTGAGGGACGGACTACTAAAAAAACGAATGAATCTTCAAGCACAGCGATCTCAAATTAGTAACAATCGGTATGCCAATTAAATTTTTAGTTTCATTTTCATTGTCATATTACCAATGAAAGCCAGGCTATTACAGTCTACCGACCAACGAAAGTTGGGGGAAGAAGGGGGAGAATACCAACTAAAACCGTTTTGGGGTACTAGAAGGCCATCAAGACAATCTTTCTTTGGCCTTGTTAAACATTTATTTTTAATTTTTTTCTCCGAACATTGAAATCATTTTACTATGCTTGATAGAGACCAAAATCGCTCCAATTCGGTCAATCGGCTCAGTTTAACGATGGATTAGATATACATGAATGGGGATGACCTTGAGTCAAAATTCAGTTTTGCCCCATTTCGGAAGAAAGGGTTCTGAGGGGCCAAAAATACATAAAAAAATGTTCCCTTTTTGAGTCAATTGATAGAGAATCCAAAGTTGCACAACACATCCAAACATCATTCTCCTAGGTCAATTAGAAGGGAAGATATGAGTGTTTTCCCCTTCTTAGACCTTGAAAAAGGGCTCTTCCTCTCTTATCTCCCTATCAAAATGACCTAGGAACTTGAAATTAGGTATGTACATTCGGTAGAAAACCTAGTTGCGCATTTTGGGGGTCTCGACTTTTCAGCTCAATTGCAATCTCTTACCTTCCCTGAATTTGTGATTTTTTGGTCGTTTTTTTGTAATTTCTAATGTTTGTTCTTCGCATAACTGCCCTCCAAATTGGACTAGAAAGTTGAAATTAGGTATGCACAGTCAGTAAGGACTCTAGATGTGCCTTTTTAGCCCCATTGAATCCTTTCTATCCTCAATTCTCATGATTGTAATAAGTTTATGTCACAAAAATCAGGCTGAAATAGCATCGCAAAGATGCTTTTTTTTTTGAATTTTGACAAAATTAAGTGGCTTAGTACGGTGAATTTAGAACAAGTCTATATGTTGCTTTACTTTTACCATTTCATCAAATTTTTACTAATATTGTTAACCCTTGAGCCCCCCCCCTCCCGCTACCGACATTCAAACATTTTATTAATTACGAAAAACGTACACTAAAATAAGGATTCGTCGAACATTAACATATTTTTATTCTGAAGGTGGCTTATTTTCTGTAAATTTCAACAATTTGAACTGAATAATGACAAAAACATACCTGCCAAGGATAATTTGACTTTTTAAATATAAGTCTGTGATTAGTTTGTTCATTTGGAGTTTTCGTTCGCGAAAATTTTAATTTTCAACTTTCAGACTGACTGTGTTAAAACCGAAAATCACGAAAAATGAATGAATTTCGTTAAAAATTAGGCGAGGGGTGTAAAATTACGTATTCAGTAACACGTTACGAGGAAAAATTTTTTCACCAAAATTGACTCGTATAAAGGTGAAAAAGTGGTATAAAAATCAGTTTTTCGCATTTATAAAGGTCTTCCACACGTATAAAAAATTCTAAAAAAATATAAGTAGCACACCTAGACTAGGTACATAACATATATTACTTTCATAACTGCACCACTGAAAGAAGTTAGCAAAATGACCGTTACAAATTGTAAACTGCTCGTTTGACCTTGAAAAAATAGTGGAAAATGTTCCAAAAAATTTCCATAGATAACCATTGGTAGTGGCTTACATCTCTGTAAGTTTTGAGAAAATTCGATTGAAAACTTCCAGAAATAAAAATTTTGAACAGAATCCCCCCCCCCTGGAGGGGGTTAGCATTACTTTAACGAGCTGAACATTTTTTCAAGAGGGTTTTAGACCGTAAGGACCAACTACGGTCAAAAAAATTCAAAATCCGTGCTCGAGGCCGATTCATCATACAAAATGGGTTAAAGACTGTTTTGAAAAAAAATGTCAGATTTCGCCATCTTAATCAGGGAGACACTTTTCAAAAAATTCGCCAAAAATTCAAAAATGAACTGCAGCGGATGAAAATTTAGTTTCGGGGGTTTTCGACATCCTTCTTCAAACTATCAAAGTTCTATCAGCTATAACAAATCCCTCAAAGCCAATTCGAGATTTAGTAAAGATTTACCTAAAAAACCTTTCCTTTTCCAACAAAGGACAAATGACCGAATTCATCTCAACGCTCAAAAATCAAAATATTGACCCGCTAACCATTATCTTAAATAAACAAAATCCTTTTCCACCGTGGATTCTCAAACCGTTCGAAATTAATTTAACTTCGAATAACTATAAAAAGACGGATTACCCTTCTCACATAATCAGAAATCACTATCTAGAAG